>PNEQ01047151.1:5232-31250 GCA_003012365.1 Medauroidea extradentata
ATTGGCTGCTGCTCCAGTGAGTGAGCATTTGAACATTTGACGATGTAGCGCAGGAGTCCGTGAGCGTTTTTACGCATGTCCGCCATTGGTTCAGAGTCCGCAAGGTCACGTTTATTAAACAATGACCCGATCGAAATAGTTTCCAAGATGTACATGACTTAGAAATCCAACCTCTCCTCAGTTGAATCCGCGAAATTTCTGGGGCTCTAACTATGTATAATTAGTATCATGTGTATAAAATGTTCGTCAGCATTGAATTGATGAATACGTCCTACAGAAAAGTATTTTAGTCCCATCTCCAGTTATAAACGTTAACTTTATGTGACAAAATTTTCTCTTGTGTGACAGTTTCAAATCTGAACCTTACGATTGGTTAATTTCCAATTAGACCTTGATTTAACAAATTGGCCCGCGATTGGCGCAGCATATACGGCAATTCCCTTCCATTATAGAGATCCGGTTTTATCTCCCGACCCACCTTGACTGTTTACAAGTCCTTCAGTACGCCATATGCATTTAGTATGGTGTTAGGTAATGTAAAATTCGTATTAAACCTTAATAATTTACGTAATTTGGTGTAAAACTTTTTCATCTTGTTGTGATAGCTAGTTGTCATATTTCACGCAGTGTAATAGCTGGCTAGTCACTTTCAGTTTATAGTAAAATAGTAGGTAATGTTAGTTACTAGCACGTGATAGCTGGTTTTCGTATGAAATCGTTGCTGTGATTATTTTTGCTAAAACAGCTATTTAACACCTCAGTTGCTTTTAATCCATATATTGTCTTACCTACAGGAGAGGCTATATATACGCGTCAGCAAAATACCACCATGGGTTACAGAGCGGGATTATTTTATAGTTCGGAAATGGCAAAATTAAGTACATTTGATGTTAAAGGCTTGTATATGGAATTTAAGCAGCAAGTATTGGTATATTATACTGACTATTCTCTTTCAGCTGTTAGCACTCGTGTCCACACAACATGAGTATCTTGGGTCGGAACGATTATACCAGCAGACTCTTTGAGGAAAAATATTGTATGCACGTTTACAAAACAGCTCACCTCGAATGTAACTCAAGAGTGTGTGGTTGATAAATAAACGCAGAAAACATCAATTTATTTCTACGCTTTTTTTCGAAGCCAGTATGGATAAAATACTCAATGACGACCCTAGATAATGGTATTTTCCAACTTTCTTAGTAAATATTTATCCAGAATTACTCATTCGTTACGCGTGATCTCTTGCGCCGCAGTTAAATGCACAAGGTTCCGGCGTCAGATATTGTGCCTTAGAAGTTCGTAACACTGGAAACAATTTTGTTTAAAACGTTGGCTTAGCTACTGTCTAGAATTGCCATTGTTTAACTTTCGCAAATTATCTTCAAAAAACCTACAGTTATAGATTAGTGCTTTTAGCATTGAATTATGTACCACGCCATCTTAATGCAATTAAATAGGCGATTACATGAGTATGTGATTCAACGTGAATGAGCGTGGTG
Source organism: Medauroidea extradentata (assembly GCA_003012365.1). Taxonomy (NCBI): domain Eukaryota; kingdom Metazoa; phylum Arthropoda; class Insecta; order Phasmatodea; family Phasmatidae; genus Medauroidea; species Medauroidea extradentata. The sequence continues at coordinate 6,732 of PNEQ01047151.1, forward strand.
TCCCACTAATAATACTTATGCCACTAATAATAAGTGTCTGACCCAAAGAAATATGAGTACATTAAAATATTTCATCTGAAAGTTGTTTGTCTAGTAGTGTTTATTACATATTTTGAACTTATGATGTCGAAGCATAAAAATAAGCATGCCTTTTAGAAAAGTATATGGCTATATTTTTAAATGACACTGTCATATAAATTAAATAGTATTAATAGCTATATTCACGTTTGGAAACAATACGAAACGACTAGGAATTTATAATTTCTTACAGTTAGCTTTAAACAGAGTGTGATGATGTGAGTCGGGGAGTGAAGGGAGAGAGGGTTGGTTGCAGTGCCGATGACGACGGCGACGCCCTCCTCTGCGTCCCTAGCGACGCCGTCCCCCGCCGCCCAGCTGCCCCCCGCGCGCCGCGTCAGCTGGGTACAGCAGCCCGCCTCCAAGAAGCACCACCCCACGCTCAAGTCCATCCCCCGTCAACGATCCTTCTCCTTGGAGAGCGACTCTGAGCTGCTGAGACCCGCCAACCAGTGGCAGTCTGAGAGGCGCAGTGTGTCGCTCAAGTCCAGCCCCTTGGTGTCGCCGCGGCCGCCCACGCCACAGCCGCCTCCGCCACCCCCGACCAGGCCCGCCCCCGAGCGCAGCATCTTCGCCGAGTTGCGGCGCAGCAGCGACATCTTCAAGAGCATCCTTCTGAACCTGTCGACGCGGGAGATGGAGCCCGGGGGCGGCGGCTCGGAGGAGACGGGGGCGGCGGAACAGACGGGGGCGGCGGAGGCACAGGTGGACCTGGTGGGGTTACTGGCAGCCCACGAGCAACGACGCCTCACCACGTACCGCCAGGAGGAGGCGAGCACCTCGTCCAGCAGCAGCGACACCTCGTCTTCGTCGTCCTGCCCGTCCAGCTACACGGCCAGCTCGCTCAGCAGCCCCGACGACGAGGACGCCGACGACGATGGTGCGGGTCTGCTGGGGCTGGGCGACCCTGGCGAGCCCATCCTAAAGGTCAACCCTAGCCTGCCCGTCGACAAGGTGGTGGGGCTTGCCGGCGTCTACACGCGTCACTACCTCTTTACCCTGCCTGCGCTCTTCCTCGCCGTCGTCAGGGGGAACGCCACCCTCGTCTACCTCCTGCTCAAGTACGGGGCGTCCGTCAACTTCCAGGTACGTCACCATCACCTTGTTGTCTATTACCTTGTCACGCTCATCGTGCGCGCTGAGGCTGCAATCACAATAGCGTGACAGACGCGACGCGAATAAAAATATATATCAGCCAATCAGCGCCAAGGTTTCTGTTAGCACGACGAAAATTGCGGACGCGACGCAAATTTCGAATATTTAATATGTCGGTTTTATTCTAAATTTAGTTTTGTGCCCAAGTGTTGGTGAAAACGGAGAGTTGGTAGAAAATTGCGTTTATTTTACGAGAGAATTTTGTTTGATGTTATAAGCCACTATAAGACCCTGTTATACAGATCTCAAACTTTATAAGCATATGTGTAACTGTGACTTAATTCCCACACGTTGGAAAGCCAAAAATATATTATAATTAAACAGAAAAACAATAAAATACTGTACTGTTGACTTTGTATTCTGTATCGCTGTTGTACAAGGAACTACTTAATTTTTTTTTTTTTTTTTAAGTATTTGTCGCGCGGCTGTCAAACTAGTGTTCGCAATAACGAAAATTTGTAGTGTCGCATTGCGCCCTTCATGTCTCGTCAGTCGGGCTATTGTGATTCCAGCATGAGGCTGTACTATCACGGTGGAGCTATGACGGCCTGCACTCATGTTCTCTTACTAAACTTGTGAGTGGCCAGTTGGTCCTAGTAACGTGGGTCACACGAGGGCATCCGTTCAGTTCAAGCCATTCAGCGCACGAATTCAGTCATACAACTGGAACATTTCATATTATGTTTGATATTGTAAAATCACTTTGTCTTGACGACAGCGAGGTCATTATAAACGGAAATGTAGTTTGAGTTTAGCAAATGATAGTGCTAATGCGTCTGTCACAATAGAAGAAATATGAGTAGGTTACCAGTTATGCAAATTGTATTTACGTTAGTTTGTGTTATATGTATTTTTTCCAGTGTGATCAATTTGACAAAATATTCCCGAATTTTTACATTGTTAAAGGGCACATACTGTTTGATGGCAGTTACAACTTAGTGTATTCGAAGAATTTAGTTTTACGGTTTCTAACATTCAAACAAAGTACACCTCACGTATATAGTTTATTTATGCTTGACGTATTTTCCCAGACAGTTTTTTTAGTCCACTTACGTGATAAATACGGGATGTCCAGAAATTGCCGTAAAATAATAAGCATACCACGCGTGTCCTGAGCTGAATTGGAAACGAAAATGTTAGTGGCAAAATGTTGTGCAATGACATTTTACGCGCACAATGTGGCAACACAGCACGGAGTTTTAAGTCTCCTCTTGTGCTACTCAGATATCTTACTACTTCTGTTCTGACCATCATATTGTGGGCAGAGGTTCAAATCCCAGGCATTCCAAACATGATTCCACGTTTACTCGACGTAACGTACATAAAATAATACCTGGAAGTGGATCGCAAAATGGAACTACTTCAGCGCTGTGTTGCCACATTGTGCACGTAAAGTGTCATCGTACAACATTTTTGCCACAAACGTTTTTGTATCCAATTTAGCCGTCGCGTATTGTGCGTGTTATTCCGCAGTTTCTCAATATAATGTGTATCGTTTGCGGATGGTACCCGATGGCAGGGTTCGCTATCAAACTCCAAATGCCAATTTTCATGCTGGACGCACATAGGCATCTGTCAGCCTTGACGGATGGCATGAAATAAGGTCCTATAATGGAGAAGCGGAGGAATCCTAAGGGAAGGGAATACAGAAGTGCCCAGAGAAAACCCACCAACCAATGGCAACGTCTGTTGGCTCCTCCCACTTGAAGAAATTTCTTTTCATTCGTCTTGAACTTTCGCTTCTTGCATTTTTGTGATAAAAATAACTTAATTTTAAACATTGGTGTTATTGCTTTTTAAGATTTACAATTACCTTTAAATTTTCGGTCTAAAACTAATGACTGTAATTTATATAAATGCATAAAATACAAAATGTGTATTTGTGCCTTATAGAGTAGATTAGACTACATTTATAAGAAGGAACTTAGTTACTGGATTTTTACTAGCGGAGAAAAATTGTAGTTCCCAGTAAGAATGGTTGATATAGACGGATGTATATTATGATTATAACAATATAAGAACTGTGGTTTTACAGTCCTTACTATTTGTGCTTTTGAGCTGACGTTTTTATCGACGAGCAATCCAATTATTTTTTTTTTTAACTATCATAATGAAACTTACCAATTTTAAACGATACATAACAGCTTGACATTTTTTTTTGCTGAGTCGAATACTGGGTAATGGAGTGTTTGTTACCAACTTTCATAGGAATGAAGAGAAAGTATGTTTATAATTACGTTGCTATTTCTGTGGCCGCCGTCATTATATAGGCTACCTAAAATTATTCAAAAGAGCTTGAATTTCTTTACATTCTTTTTACGTATTCTGTAAAATGTTAGCTTGTTTAAGTTTTAGTTTATTTAATGCATTACTCACAGCTATTTGATAAGCTTAATCATTTATCGCTTTTTAGACAGTCTAGTTTAATACGATCGATAAGCGTGTGTGTATGAACCAATATTAGAGGGCGACATACATATAGTTAACTTAGTTGTGTGCTCGTCTGTTGAAATGTATGCTTATTTAGGTTTGTACGTCTTTCCTGCTTAGTTTGTACAAGACATTGCGTTTACTCGCATAACATGGGTTTACCATGCACAAACGTCCATTTTCATTACGAGTAGCTAAACTAATGTTTGGCGAAGTATCTGTACATACTGGATGATTCAAACTCTCAGATGTTTAGTTCAGTTATTTACACATCTTAATAGCAAGTGGATTTCGGTAGTTGACCATGTCGATTTGCCAGAAATTGTGTGTGATAAACTGAGAGTTGGATGTTTCCAATTAAACTAAATTCTCCCGTTAATTTTATGACGACCATTACTCCTACAAGGTTACGACAACTGGTACGGAACGTTGGCAATAGCTTACCGATTCTGTAGTTAGTAAATCACGTGGAAACTACACAGTACCGTAAATCTGTGCAAAGTAAGTGACTGCACGTAAAATATTTTTGTCTTAATTGTTCGATATTTACGACTGCATTATTTGTAACGCAAGATTATGTAAGATAATGAGAGTGGTAAACGACGCTATAAACTCAATATAAACTCAGTTACGACTGTCTACACAAATGTGGTGGGATTCTTGCCTAGGAGTGTTTCACTATAAGTTCATTTACGTAATGTTAATTGCTTGAACTTTTTAAAACATGTCGACTGGGAGTACACGTAAATAAAATTGTGAAAATTCAGTAAGTCGCCATAATTTCTACTGTGCGTTTTATTATTACGACGTTTGCCATACGTTGAAATTTTGCTACGTAATTTTGAAATTACATTGGCTGAATATTATATAAATTCTCAGCATTCACGTTGTTGACGGGTAGGCTATTGCTCTCAACTACTGTTAGGTAGATTTCAGTATCCGTTATTTCCGTACATCATACAAATAAAATACACACCTAATTATTTAAGTTATGAAATATATGTGGTTTATAAATACTTGGTGGAAGGTAGGAGGTTCGTCTACTAAAATTGTCTAAAATGTGTCAGTTGTGACAGTAACTAAATCCGTATTTGAACTATCAAAGTCATCACAATTATGCATTTTGGAACAGTTCACGTAAGGCGTATATTCGACACAGGACAAAAGACAGTAAATTGATTGCAGAAAAAAAAATATTTTACTCCTTCCCCAGATGTGATTTACATAGTCTGTAAAATAACTACGTTAGTTATTTTATTTTAAACATGTATTCATTTTTAGTGTATACTACTCAGTGAAAATAAAGGAAGTGATAAATAAGAACAAAATGATTTTGCTTTCTAGTGGGCAATATAGCTTAATGTTTGCAGCGAACATTCAATACCGCAATTGCTCAGTCACACTTCGGAAAATCGTGGAAAATCGAAACCAGGAAGGCAGGCTCATGAATCAAACCATGGTCTCCCTTAATACGATTACAATAATATACCTACCACAGCGCAACATCGCTCGAGCCCGTTTTAAATGAAAATATTTACAGAGACAGAAAAATGACGCGTGTTCACTGACCTGTAGTTTAGTGTCCAAGAATGTCAGTTTATTGAAGCAGACAAAACATATTAATTGGCTGCTCGCTGACACAGTGATACCACACGAGTCTGTCTGCATTTAATTGCGTCTTCACTATTGGTTAACTGTATTCTTAAAGGTGTGAAAGAAGTCTATGGCTATAGGGAAAGGAATACTTTGCGATTTCAACGACATGTATGCTAGAATCCGTTGTCCTATATATACACAAGTCCCGACCATTTGCCCGCTAGCTGCTACTCACTGGAACAACGGTCAGTGAAACTGGCTCGAGCATGCACAGGACAGTGGATTCTAACATGCCGGTCGTTGAACTCAGAATTATTCCTTTCATTATCTATGGCCGTTTGTGAAAGTGACAGAACTTAACTCGAGCTTGTACCCAAAAGATAAGGCGAAGTGTTAAGTCTTAATTTTTTTTATTACATAAATTATTTTGTCGTACGGAAATATGTTTGTTCAGATATCTGCAAAGTATTTACATTTTTACTCAGAAAAAAATTATTTTTCATGATAATTCACATTTTACCAATTTATTTTATTTATTTTTATTCACAAGGAAGGCAAAAATTAGAATTATGTACCTAAATCTTTGTTGTTATTATTATTGAATATAATAAAACAACCATTTCCACTTTATTTCTAACTGTGTTTTATGTGTTTTTCAAATACAAGAACTGATCGTTAGTTCATAAACACTTCCGTTTGGTTACAGTTTTTTTATGTGTTCAATGAGGACAAAGGGCTCTGGAAATTGAGCATAGTTAAGATTAGGAAGGATTAAAGTTCCTTAGTTTTTTTTTCTAACCAAAGCAAGGTTATAAACTACACTTCCTCCTTCCCAGCCTTGTGTATCTTAGTATTCTACTGTTATCCGTGGTTGCGAGGCATGTTTGCTCCTATTGTCCTAGCGGGGCACCTGAGCAGGCGGGAATCATTTGTTTCACAGAACTACGCACGTATATAGCCGAGTTCTAGCAGGCAGAACAACGCAGCGAAACAAAGAAGGCAGGTTTCCAGCGTGTATCACTGGTACTGCGACACCGCCAAGCCGCTCAATGGAACGCAAAGTAAACCAATTAAAATTCCGCTGTTCTGAGCAGCCACTGAGCGGATCGCGTTAATTGAGCGCGAGTGTGGGTGGTTTTCTCTTCAACTAGCTCCCAAACGAAAGTTCGTACTACTGATCATACTGCTATGTTCTGAAGCCGTGTAGTTGCAATGCCACACATTTAAAGACCTTGGGACCGTAAAAGTCCATTTTTATATTAATTGTGCCAAACAGTGTTCAAATTGCATACATCAAACATCATGTCATTTTCCCAATTAAAAAAAAATAGGTTCCATTGTTTTTGCATAATCACTAATCAAAGTCACAAAATGGCCAAAATTTATATATATATATATATATTTATTTATTTATTTATTTATTTATTTATTTATACACACTTTTTGAAACAAGATGGTTCACTTTTGGGATTACAAAGGAATACATTATTGTATTTTTTTTTTAATTGATGAAAATTATTTTTTTTTCATAACATTGAGTTGCGGCTGTTACTGTAATTTTCAAAATTAACTTTTTTATAAAGGGTTATTAAATTCATTGATATTCTGACCTACAGTTGCTGCAAATTTTAATTCATTAGTTAATTACTTTTTTTAATTTTGGCTATACCGCCACGTCCATTATGTGACTTTGACGAGTGTTTGTGCGAAAATTATTAGTAGAGATAATGATATATCGCGAAAATGTTTTGTGTCAACATACCCTTGAAAACACTGTAGTTATTGCAATATGTATGATTGGCTGATGCACGTCTGACACAACGTAGCTGTATGCAGACCAATAACAGTAATCAAACATTACATTAGCGGGATTCTTATTTCCTCAGTCAAATAGGGCAACAGCTTCACATACAAGCAAAAGCTTCGGGTAAGCTGAAAGTGCGTTGAAATCTAAACCACAGTTAAGTTTTTCCACATATACTATCATTAGAGATGATGAAATATCGCCGAAATTTTTTGTACCTACATAGCCTTGAAAACACTGATAAAACGTAGCTGTCTGGAGACAAATAACTGCATCAAATATTACAATAGCGGTATTCTTATTGGCTCAATCAAATAGGGTAACAGCTCCGCATACAAGCGAAAGCCAGTCATCTTTTCATAAGCTGAATGTGCGTTGAAGTCTAGCAAATAGTCAAGTTTTCCCAGGATTAACCATCATCTGTAACTATGGGCATGCATTTTTTTATTTGGAGAAATGACATGTCTGATGTGTAAAAGCTTAACTGTGTTTGGCATAAATATTTTAAAAAAAGTTTACGGGTCCAACGCGCTTAAGCCCTTGTACCAATGTCAAATTTTTGTCTCGAAATATATTTGACAACAAAGTTGGAAGACTACTATTTGACTAAATATGGTAATAAAACTTCTCCGTTTAATAAAGTTGGTCGGTTGTTATCAAATATGATTAAAGGCATGTCGCACTGTCAAATTTCATGGTGTTTGTTTTATATAACCTATACATTTGGTTATGTTTTGGAAAACAGAAAATTATGGTACATATTTTATTTTCAGTGCCGTCAGTATGTAAATGGGACAAAGTAAATTGATTAGCAGGGAAACATAAAAAAATAACAATACGTTTAATATGTGTACAATATTTTGAATAATTATGCTTGTAGAAATTATGTTTTGTTTGTTTAAACAAGTACTTGTATTTCAAAAAATTCATGAAATACATTTTTTTATATATTAAAATTGTATTTGTAGAATTTTAAATACAGCAGTGGCGTGTGGTGAGCAGCTACAGGGTAAGATGGTGTTATATTCAGTACTCGTACCAGCTCGCTGCCTATAGTTGCTGGAACTCTAGCTTGCGCCTTAAAGAAAAGGCGAAATTTTCATGTCTCGAATAACTACGTTTGAGACGTTAATGTATAAGCAAGGAAGTAAACATATACACTTAGAACAAATATCAGCTTACCTTTCAAACTCTTCTCACCACACGCCACTGATACAGTATCATGTTTAAAAAGATCTAACAATTCCTCGAACCATTCATATTACATTGTATTGCTTTTTCGTTACCTCAAAACTACAGTAATACTTTTGTTCTAACTTAACACTGTGCAGGAATGAAGGCTGTGATATTTCAGTTTACAAAGAGCATGGTTGTGATTGACTGAGCCATCCAGCATCCAAGAAATTGTAGAACCCGTCCAATTAGAAAATACTGGACGGAAATGAAAGCCATTCAACTTCCCGCAACAAAATTGGCAGTTTTCATTTGACAAACTTTATTTGAAGCGATTGGAAGGAAAATTTTGATAGCGTGGCGGGAGCTTTAAAGCTGAATTTACAGCCGACATTACCGTACGCACGTGTAAATGTAGAAACACTGAGAGGGCATTCAAGCATTCACATCACCACGTAGCATACGTGCGTGACTTAGTTTGTCATCTGTATACTACTTACGTACGTATGCTAAGTGGTGGTTGTGAATCCAACTTAAAAGTAGCCGTAAGAACGTAAGATCAATTTTAATTTCCATAATTATTTTTCATTACTTCCACTCTTCGTCGTAATTTGTTTTATATGTTTAGTTGAAAAACTGTTAGATGTGCCATAATTTACTGCCGACATTTTGCGCTAATAAAAACAACTTTCATACGCATCTAGATCCTATGGTGTTCTGAATCCAATATAAAAATAACTTACGTAGCCTATATTTGCAAGTGTGGTTGTGAATCCTGCTGAAGAGGGTAATAAGGGGTCAAATGTGTTTTCAATTAATCGTAAATATAACTTGATCACAAAGGGCTAAATTGGCAAATTAATAAGAATGTTAATTTTTTTTTTTTCAAATGTAGGCATTCTTAATTGTATCTGTGGTCAACAGTATGCCAAAAATCTCAATCTGATAAACATTTCTCACATTAGTTTTTGCAGTGCTCTATGAAACAGCTCAAAATGATGTCATTCATCGCCCTCTTAATTATTAATCGCAGTTATCTAACGTAACAAAACCGTCCGTGAACTCAACACAAAGAATTTTTTGGCGTTCCTATTATTACATTTAAAATAGACTTGACGTCTTGTTGATAAAGTGGCCGTTAGAGACGATGACATACAACTTGACACAATTATAGGAAGTAGGTGAGGAATCGGCCATGGCTATTGTTTTGGAATCATATCGCCGATCACGTAGAGCGATTTCAGAAAACCATGGGACTATGTAGCCAGAACCAAGAACAGAACCTGGATTCTCCCGATTATGCTGTTGCACCACCTCACTTTATCAAAACTAACCTAAAGTATCTAATTTAAATGTAACTTAAAAGTTCTTCACAGTAAAGTAATCTCTCGTTTTCATAGGAACAAGAAGCATTTATGTACCGGTAGTTACATGGAAAAATCTTATTTGTGAATATTTACCCTGCAAAATTTATTTTGAGGTCACCACAAAAATATTTTACTGGCACCACTTAAACATTGTGGCTATCACAACATTATTTTGTGATTACTACAAAAATGTTTTTCAGGGAACACTTCCTACAAAAATTTTCTTTCAGTGTAGTGATGAGGTGAGAACGATTTACGACCCTTTAACAACAAGGTCATAAGAGCCGATGACAGTTAACAGAGGTGAATGGACAATACAACGTCTATGCGCAAGCCCGGATTCGAACCCAGGATCTCTCACACTACAGACCGGCGCCCAACCGACTACGCTACGGAGATCGGCCAACCAAATAATTTGTTTCAATCAACCAAATCATTTGTTTGTATAGGGGCAAAGAAATATTTGTTTGCTCGTACCAAATTATTTTGTTCCCTCGATTTGTTTGAGGTAAATAGCTGAATTTTGTTAGCAGTACCAAATATTTAGCTGGTCATAAAAATATTTCGTTTGCCATATTAAATGCACATGCAGTATTTTAAGAAACTAAAAAATATTACATTTTATGAACTTGAAAAATTTCTTAAATTTTAAGAGCTAAAAAACAAAAGTATAGCCGCGCCGGGATTTGATCCATTATCCCTTTACTAAACACTTGCAATGCATGACCTAACCAACTGAGCTACGGTTGCTTCCATTACAGCGAGATTGTTATTTGTATCGGAATAGTTAAGTCGTGCACCGCAGGGCCGCAGCACAAAGAGCGAGTCGTGCAGCTGTTGTGTTTTTCAAGTTTATAGCATTTCTTTTTGTGATCAATCGAATTAACCACTTTGAAATTTTTATAGCTAAAATTAAGATACTAGAATTATGCTGATTAACAGTTTAGACGTCCTACTTGTCGCACAAACTTATATTTTGAATGTTTAAGTATACAGTGTTCGCCATCTTATAGCTTACGCACGCCAGCCTGCCATATTCCGCAAGTCAACCAAATGTGTTTAGTTTCGCCAACAAAATCATTTAGTCCATCGAAAAAAATTTGTTGGTTCAAAGCACTTCACTTATAACTAACAATATTATTTTGTTGACAGGTTGTAACGAGTTGTTTGTTTACACAAAATAATTATTCGACGTCCTGTAGCAACCAAATATACGTTTGGCACAAACAAATTGCGTTTAAATGAATAATTTGGTCGAGGGAAATAATTAAACTTGTTTGGAGGACTCCAAGCTTGGTCTTACCAACAAAATATTGTTGTTTAACTGAATCAAACATCACCCAAACAAATATATTTAGTATAATGAAACTATTATTTCTCTCAGTGATAGTGTAAATTATGTTGTGAAACAATTGTTTATGTATGTAAACCTAAAGAACTAACCTGAAAATACTGCCTTATATATTACTTTTTACGCCTATATACGTCACTGACGATATGCAGCTGCTTGGTAATAGCCATAAGACGAACTAATTTGCACACAAAATGTTCAATAAATGTCAGAAACTAGCACTGTCGGCTAAACAATGGTCTCCTTGCGCAAACACAGGTGATGTCGGTACTCACAGAAATGTGTTTCAATACGCAGTCATGATGTTAAGCTCACATTTAATTTCAAAATTCAGTTCTACAAGCTATGTAGACTAAGATAAACACGGCACATCTGCCATTTGATATATCATTTTTACTCTATTGCTCTTCAAGATTATTGTAAAATACATTTTGTCGTATGGCGGAAACTATGTTTATGAGTAGAGCCAGTGCGTTTTGGCGAAAATAATTCTGCAACAACTTGTTCCAATGCCTTACGTGTTCACCTGCAACACTGCTTCGTAGTTATTGGTAGAATATTAATGGAAAGAGGCGTGGCTCATTTGACTGCACGAACCAGAACAATGTTACCGCGACACCGCACGTCCGTGATTTGCGGGTAGGACCCCGAGATGACGAAAGTTAAAAACTTCCAATCACTGACCATGAAGCAGAGAAACATATGTTTACATAAAGCAGTGAAACAAATTGTTGCAGAATTCTTTTCGCCAAAAATCACTGGCTCTATTTATGAGCTACAGTGACTACGTACATAATCCTTCGTTCAACAAGGACTTAAAAACACTGATTTTAATTGTTATCCTGCGCAGTGTACGGCAAGGCAGCCCTCTGAGTACACAGATATCCTTGGAGGCTAGCTTACAGCCCAGTGAACCTGCGAATTTTTTCTCGAGTCTCTACCTTTAATTAGACACCTGAAGAATTCGCGTTTTCTTTTATGCTCAAGCTAGAATTACGGCGACTGTAAGTTCGTGTCACTTCCGCAATTGGATATTGACTAATTCGGAACCTCCTGTAAGTAGTTCAGTGAATAATACAAATAACTAAATGCAGGCCCATATTACTGTGTCAACGAGCAGCTAATAAACAGCTGCATACGGCATGACAGCTCTCTGAGTGCAGAGGCTAGTACACAGGTCAGCGAACCTGCGAATTTTTTGTGGGTTCTACCTATAAATTGAGCCACGATATTTTGGCGGGAAGGTTTGTGCATCATTTGGTTTAAATGCCGTATGTACACATCTGTAGTTCTGCTTGATGGTTGCAGACGTATGGTGTCACAGTAATCTATTTTGATTCGTTTAGCCAAATGAGAGAACGCTGTCAATAATCATGAACCAGAGTTGCCGATGCACAATATAAGACATTGAAACGAAACGGTACAGATATATTTTTGAAGTAATCTCGTGGCTTACTTATAAATAATGCGAAACATAATAAAGAGCTAAAAGCATCAGTTTAAAATTGTAGGTTTCTCGAAGTCAATCCGCAGTAATCAAGAAACAGTAACCAACTATCTGAGCATAAAACTGTCTCTCTTAACGTATTTGCGAAGAATTGCTGACGTCGAAATATCGTACATTTAATAAACACAGGACAGGTTACGCTTAATAAATACCATCATTCTACAAGTACTCACGCCCCTACTATTTGTCCACTAGCTGTTACTCTGTGGAACAGCAGACAACGAACAAATAGACGGGGCCTATGCATAGTACAATGTTTTCTAGCCTACAGGACATTAAATTCGCGAAATTTTGAAGTCCCTTATTATTAAAGAAGGATCTTAACACCAACTCGTTTCAATGCCTTACGTACACATGTGTAGTTATGATTCATGCTCAAGTATGGGATTGTGTAACTACCGCGCGTCTACGGTTTCTACCAGCAAATCACAGACGTTCGGAGTCGCGCTAACCTTGTTCTGACTAGCGTATAGTCAAATATGTGACACGTCTTTGCACAAAAATCCGTCGCCAACAACCACTAAGCAGATCTGTTAGATGTGCGCTTCATTATCTACGTTTGTAGTTTTGTAGTTGTTCAATTTTGACTTCGGGGCCGCGATGGCCGAATGGTCAGACCATTCGTCCCCCCATCAAGGCGATCCGGGTTCGATTCACGGCAGGGTCGGTCCCTGGATTTTCGCATGTGGGAATCTTGCCGGACGATGTCGTTAGTCGACGGGTTTTCTCGGGGATCTCCCGTTTCCCCGCCCCTTCATTCCAGTACTGCTCCATACTCCCCTCATGACACCCCTCACCAGCGCTAAAGACCTCTATGTTAAGCGCTGATAAAAAAAATCTCTCACTTTCTCTCAATTTTGACTTTCAAAAACGTGTAGAATTAAAATGGTATTTTTTGAGCGTTTTGATTTGAAAATTAATTGCTATCCGAAAATCTCAGCGCGAGAGGTTTACGGATGTTAAAACTATTTTCAAATGAAAACGCGAGTATTTTGATATTCGGTTATTATAGAGGCCTAGTTATTATAACAAAAATGACAGTTTCCCATTTTTGTAGATTTAGTGGGTTCAATACGTTATCTTTGTGAAAACCGATTTTAATTTGTTTACTAGAAAGTAAAGCATACTACCGCGTGGAGCTGTGTAAATAAACGTCCGCGGATGAACTATCTACTCGATAAAAATCTCATGGAATTTTGATGAGTAGTTCAGATTTGATTGACGATTGAGTATTTCAGTCGTCCGTTCGACATCGTACCTTTCCGTGTTCCTTAACTAGCCTAAACTAACCTGCCACAGTTGAAGAGAAAATGAGTAGAGGAGGCCTGCGGAGAACTGTACGCTGTGGTACGATCCTTCGTTTAGGCTCTAATCTTGTTGTTGGGAGGCTTGGTAGCGGGACGAGATGGAAGATATAGCCATTCAAATGTCGTCGCGTTCCTACCCCTTGGAGAACACGGCTATATCTATCCTTTTGTCTGCTCTACACTCTGCCACCCTTCTCCACTTACGACCAAGAGATTGCGGCCGCTGATGTTTGCACTTCATTACTTTATTACGCTGCGCTCGTGCTTTTGTTCTTCTTAAATACTCCTCTTTTAACTCTCGACGCTTTCGTACTCTTGTTGAGGCCGACACGCCTACTGATAATTTTCTGCTTTCAGATTACAAAGATTAATATTCATTGTAGCAGTCAAAGTTTCGTGTACTTAAAAGTAAAATAGAAATAAAAGTGTTTACGACATACAGGCGTATGATTGGCGCAGTAAAATAATGTTTCTTATGCAACGTGTTGACGGTGTAGGTCTGTGTTTGTTGGATGTACTGGTGAAAATATCCAAACGTTTTCGTTTACTGTAAAGATACAAAGCATTGGATTTATATCATGTCCTGAAGCGTACGTTTCAGTCTTATAATGCACAGTTAAATTCAAGTTTTGTTCATAAATTTGATTGATAGTACAATATGGTATCGACAGTAAAATATCTATGATGAGTGGTGTTTGTAACAATCTTTACATTAGTCAATTTCACGTGGCATAATCACACATCGTTCTGAACATTCTTGATTAAGGTAGTGTTTAAAATAGTTGTTAGGTAGACTACAAGAGCATTCGGTTGAATATTAAAATTCGCCGTTAATGATTAATTACTGACGTATTTAAATAAATAAAACTTAAGACAATCATTGTGACTGTATTTGTTCATACATGAATGATCATTACTGTCAAAGACGGAGTTTTTCACCAGTATTTCTAGTATTAGAGGTTGTATTCCAACCTAAATTTATCTTTACTATTTTCTGCATCTACATTTTCATCAGTTAAATGAAAGATAACGTTAAAATAAATCCATTATTACCTGTGAATGTTAGGCTATAATGCTGGTAAAGCTTTTCGCGCAAGCTTGTTTATATAAGATTTATTAGATTTCGTGTGTGTATATTTTTAATCCAATGTTACTACAAGAACAAAGGGGTATGGAAAGTTAAGATGTCGAGCGAACAACTGGAATATTTAATCGCTGATGAAATCTAAACTATTAATATTACTTCAAAGAATTTTTTTTTTTTGCTGAGTAGATATTTTATTTGCGAACGTTATACAGCACTGGACGGTAGTATGATTTGCTTTTGAGTTAAAAATTAAAAACAGTATATATTGACAGCACAAAATCCATAAAAACGGAAGACATTATTTTTTATAATTTTTTAGTACAATAATATCGATAACATCCGTTAACAACTCGCGCAGAGGTTTTAGAATAGAATTATTTTAAAATCAAAATGTGAATATTTTTGACATTCTGTTACTACAGACTCCTCTATATTGTCGTACTAAAAATTGTAAAACTTACAGTTTTCCATTTTTATGAATTTTGTAGTTTCAATCCCTTACTTTTCTAAATACCGTTTTTAATTTTTTTCCGAAAGCAAAGCATGCTACTGCCCAGTGCTATATAAATAAACTTTCGCTAATATAATATCTACTCGGCGAAACATCCCATCGAATTATGATGAGTAGTTTAGATATTCGTTCGCTCGACACCTTAACTGATGAATTGCAAAGCTAGGAGTTACATGACGAATAATGAAATACGTGTCAGAAAAATGTCGTTTACTTTGTAACACGTGAAAATGCATGCATACTTATTTGTTGTAGATTATTGGTTATACTAAATAAATAATATTGTAAACAAAATTTATGCTCCGAACAGTTTTTTTTTTTTTTTGTCTCGAGAAATGAACAGAGCGCAGATTCAGACTAGAGGCCAAGGACTGCGAAAGAAATTTATCTTATATAATAACTTCGTATAAACAATTCGTAACGTTGCGTTAAGACAAATGACAAATTATTATTTTTTTAGTTGTCAGTACTAAAGTTAAAATTTTCCCTTTGTGTTCAAAATTTTCGAATATTTCAGTATGTATTTTTTAAAAAATAATTGCATGTTGTGTTAAATTAAAACGGTTTATCATAAGTAATTATAAGTCATAAGTATCAGATTTCTACACCGAAACATTTGTTTGAATGAGAAGAACACGCAAGAACGCTAACAATGTTAAAACTGCCAAAATATGGCTAAGTAATACAATTCATGAAAATGCACTTGGATGAAAGTTTCACGAGACAATAGGGGTATTGCATGTGCACTTAATGTGAGTAATCATAAACCTTACTACATCTTAGATAAGACCACCCAAATACGTTTTTGGATGTGAAAGAAGTCACTATTTTGAAGATATTTGATATGATAAAGTTCCCTGGATAGTGAATTTAAGAAATACATTTGCCAGACATATTCAGCTGGTTAGTGGATGTATCCTATGCATTTGCAAGATGTACTTTGAGAGACTCAAGTTGATCAGAAGAATTCTGAGAGGCTTGAATAAGTAATTTTGGCCAGTGCTTATAAGCAATCGAGATTGTTATATATGAAGGGAGCAAGGAACACCGCAAGAACGAAGGTATGGGGAAAACGGGAGATCCTTGAGAAAACCCGTCAATCAACGGAATCGTCGGGCGTGATTCGTAGGTGTGTAAATACAGGTCGACACCGCTGGTAATAGATAACAGATCACCTTAATGGAACTGAGAAGCTAGACAAACGAAGAGAACTGGAGAAGGGAAGTGTAAGACAAAATAGACCTAGATATACATAAATATAAATAGTAGGTAGCAGAGACCAAGAAAAAAGAGAGAATCAGAAAGAAAGCCATGATTGTAGCCAAAAACAGTGTTTTCAAAGAGAGAGCGAAAGGGAGCCTGACAGAGCGTTGTTTTGCGAAGGTGTTACCTCTATAAATACCTTTGAATGCCGAAAGAAAAACGAACTGCAAAATGCTTCTTCTAAATAATAATTTTCGCACAGTAATGGCTACTGTATTAGTAAAAGTTTTCCATACACCACGTGATATTGTAAAAATGGGACAGATGTACATAAATTAAAATTGTGAAAACAAGTATTCAAATATTTGGTACATTAATCAGATGCGAGCCTTCATCCAAGGAAACTAATCAAGCGGAATTATTTACATTCCCATTGCCACACTGATTGCGTGCATATCCGTGTATGTAGCTCGTTGAAGCTACTACCAGAACATTGTTTGAGCAATACTCGTGTATTATTCACAAGCGCAATCGCTCGGTTAGAGACACGGCAGGGCAGATCTTCTCCAGAAGTACGCAGGGACACAGACATAGTTGACACAGAAACTGTTCTCTCTTTGTAGATGGAGGGGGGGGGGGAGGTTGTAGGGCATAGGCCTGGCCCCGCCTCACCAGCTCTAGCAACTTATTTGAGGAAACTTCCCTAGGAGAAAGGCTTCTACACAAAGACGACTCACAGACACTGCCAATTATCATTCCTCTTCGTGGCATTCGTAAGAAAAGAACTCTGCGCCCTTTATCGAGTTTCCGCTCTTCAGCCAGAGGCCCAATATCTCTTTTTTTTTTTTCTCGTCTTCCTTTCCAGATACGTTGTTGAATCGTTTTGTGTGTAAATTTAAGCCCGACTTTAAATCACCTTTCTGTGCTCTGATTAACTGTTTCAAAGTTTTAATGGTCCACCGGCGAAGTGTCTTCTACAAGATGGTCTATCTGTCTTGAAGTTTTTACACTACTTTTGTGGACACAGTAGGCTAACACGACATACAATTTATTAGTAAGCTTTCATTATATGCTTGTAATCCTTACATTTTTGAGAAAGCAGTTTGAACGTCGAACCGTGTGATTTGACTGTGATACAATTTAACGAAAAACGTTTCGTGTAAACAAATTTATACGTTACAGTTAATTGAACTTGAAATTTATAGGCGTTTCTTCTTGTTAAAAAAAGGTGCGTTTGAAACCAGTTTTGCGAAGAAAAAAATATTGTCGCCTTTACTGTTAAACCTCGTAACTTCATTTCTCATACGTTCAGAAAGGAGTGCAAAACATTTTTTTTTTCTTTGTCACTGAGAAAAATACATAATTTTGTATAATGTTACAATAAATTCAATTATTCTTATATTAATTTTTTAACGAAATGTTATTTGACATACCTTTGTTAGAAAGGCTTAAAATGGCTCAAATGTTCAACCTTCGAAAAGAGGAGTTACGAGGTTTTAAAATTCAGGTAACTATATTATTAAATATATGCGTGTTTCTATGTATGTATGTATAAAGGCGCCATGCGTTAACTTTTACGTACGGTAAATTGTATACCATTTTAAATAATTTAACTACTGTGATTGATAGTATTAGGTAGTAGCCCAGTTTTGCAAATCGGCGGAAAGGAAAAAGCCACGAAGGGTTCAAAAAAGATTTTATTTTGTCGGTAATAATCTAAAGTCACTTCTTCGACGTATACCAATTATGCTTACAATTTCAAACAATTGATAATATTGTTGGTGTGAAATATGAATACAGTACATGTAAGTGGACATGTGTGTGTTGGTGAAGAGTGAAGGTGGAGTAGAGGAGTGGTGGTGAGGTAGAGCTGTGTTGTGTCAGGACGGGCACGGCAACAGCCCTCTACACCTCGCCGTGTGCCAAGCATCAGTCCCCTGGGAGTGTGTTCTGGACCTGATGGAGCGAGGGGCACAGATCTCGCTGAAGAACCGCTGTGGTGTGCGGCCCGCAGACCTGGCCCCTCCAGCGCTGCTGGCCCGCCTGCAGGACCAGATGCTGGCCGACTGTTGGGCGGGGCTGGGAGGAGGACGACAGCTGGCCGCCCCCGCGCCGCCCCCAGCGCCGCCTCCGCCGCCACCACCGCCCCTGCTCTCCGACCCGCCCAGCCTGGCGTCGAGCGCCGCGGGGGGCAACCCTGGTCGCCTGCTGCGCAAGCTGAGGGCTGGCAGCGCCGTCGTGCGCGGCGAGTCCACCGAGGAGGCCAGCTCCGCCTCTGTAGAGATGCTTGTTCTATCCTCCAACGGTTCCATGCGCAGCCGCGCCAGCCGCCTCAGCGCCGACGTCCTCAACGGCGCGAAGGTACGTTCAACGCTCTTCGTCCGACCAAGTGTCTACTTTTTGACATTTCAGAAACCAAATTTAATATATTTTTTTGCCATGCCTAAGCAACTTAATTTACTGAACGAGTGTCTGAGGGTAAATCGATGCTGTCGTTATATAACATATTGAAAACCAAACGGTGATTAATGCACAATAGACAGCATTAAGGTCTGTAGAACTGTCAGAAAAGTCCACTTGTTCGTAGCATTCACTATAACGTGTGTTCGATCCTTTAGTATAGGTGGTTCAGGATAAAGTGAGCCCTTCGGAAGCCTAATTACTCTTTTGTTTTCTGATTGTTTATTAATTTCTGCCACTATAAAATATCAACAAAGCTACTTAATTAACGACGGAAATGTAGGCTATATATTGTATCATGTTTGTTAACGTCTGAAGCAAAAATAAATATTATTTTTAAATCTACCTGCAGACTTGTCCAAAATAATTAGGCAAATCTCAAAAGACAGTATTATCATGTCGTCTCCACTCTCACATTTTTGACGTGCTATGTAAGAAAATGTACGAACGGACTTTCTTTATGTTGCTTACAATTGACACTAACGCAACGTTTTGATCCTTTATTTATTTAAATTAGCGTGTCGTTGTTTGGACCTAGTCATTGGCAATGCTGACATCTGCTGTCATCTTAAAATGGATAACGGTGCTGGAACTTTATTACTTCTTGACTTAACATTTTGTTTCAGATGGTCCAAAACACAAAAATAACTAAACTCGGCAAATCTTAAAATACAGTGTTATCATGTAATTTCTCCACCTTCACATTTTGACGTCACGTAAGCTAAACTACTTTTATTGAAGTGTATTTCAGCGTAGTTCAAATGCAGAGGACATATAAAATCAATGCAATGCGTAAATATCTCGTATTGGTTTATTTAATATTATTAATTATTATCATTGTCATCTAACCTGGCAGTGAGGCATCCCCCCACCCGGCTAACTTCAGTCTTTTAACCACAGATAGGTTTTTCGTTTATATACATGTTTATCGTTCCACTATATCTAACATTATGTAAGTAAATATCTCCACAGACCTATAAATCTATAATGTAAATTCTCAGAAACAAATGTGTTATATGTTCATGGATGGTAATTACTGTGTACTTGAATATGAATGTAAATTGACGTATTAATTTTTCCGTGCATATACCGGTACCTGGTTCATGTATGATAAAATGTGAAAATACTTTTGTTAATTTTCTTTAACGCGATGCCCATGTTTACGTAACAAACCTATATGTTATTATATCGTCATTTTATAAAGTTCATTAGTTATATAACTACCTTAGTTACACGAGAATATTTGTTACATCTGTTAAAGTGGCGACAGAAGTGGAAAGCACAAAGAGGGACAAATGTATGAACACCAAGTGGCAGGTGAAAGTTTACGTGCATTTGGCAACATGGCCAGCTACCACGCGACAGAGATTCAGCTAACGATATTGCTTCCAAGACCAAATTAAAACGCCGTTGCATGTCAGTTGTATTGGTGGTAGGCAAGCGCCTTGATGGTATGTTTCCCGCTATACGTAACTGTTATGCTGGACGCATACAACTCTGTTTGCTATGATTTAAGAGAATTCCTCGTCTAGTGTATGAAAGGTGCTGTTTGACATGAAACTATTTAAGGGGGAGTGTTAGGCAATTTTATTGTAATTCAGTATTTACGCCATAGCATTTATTCAAATCGTATTATCAAAATGTTCTCTTCGACACAGCATAGGATAGGCTATATTCTTGGTAAACTGCTTGACATAAATAATAATGGATTGTTTCATTAATTTGCCATGCAGAGTCATTGCAAGAATTAAAGGTTAACTTTCAAGATTGTCTTTGTTTATAACACGGTGTTTCCTGACAGAGTTGACGAACAAAAAAATACATGACAGAAGACCGGCCAAACACCCGGCGAAAGAAAATATTTTAATGTACTCTTTAAAAAAACATAAGAACCATTCTCTCATATACCAAAACATGCGACTTCGCACAAAGGCAGCACTTTACACTAGCGTACTCTACCAGCCAACGACGTAGACATAGGAACAAACATGGCGGCACACATTCAGGAACAAAAATGGCCGCCACCGACTGCACCACTGCCTAGCAGACAACGAAGAAAACAAAGTGCAACATCAGCTCCGCCTGCTTGCCTACTGTGGCACGCTTGTTTGCTGGTAGACTGAAGTTAAGTAGATGCGTTGAAACGTTAGATAATAGTTCAATGCTGTAGTCTAAGTAAAATTACAGATTTTAAAGAGTCTTCTTATATTAAATCACTAAGCTATGGCTTCATAATTTTATACCACAGATGAGAGAAAAGTAGAAATGAAGTATTAGCAGCTTAGTGTATATTGAGGCCAATTCCACGTTGTATATTCAGTTAGCAATATAGCGGAGTTGGTTTGCAATCCGCTTTTCCTGTAGGTGTATTGAGAAACGAGGATATGGTTGATCAACTCGCAGGCGTATCGTACACTTT
Source organism: Medauroidea extradentata (assembly GCA_003012365.1). Taxonomy (NCBI): domain Eukaryota; kingdom Metazoa; phylum Arthropoda; class Insecta; order Phasmatodea; family Phasmatidae; genus Medauroidea; species Medauroidea extradentata. The sequence continues at coordinate 28,180 of PNEQ01047151.1, forward strand.
GTTATGGTAATAACATGTTTCAGTCACCAATGTGGCGGATGGACTCCTCTCCCGTTACTTCTCATGAGCACGGCCATAGAGGAACAGGTCTGGACACTGGAGTTAAAAATTGACCCCGTTATGACTGAATGGCACCACTGGCACTCTGGGGTTGTTTTAACACTGCGTAAATGGGACTACAAGGAGCAAACTCGTGTCGGAGCTGCTAGGAGAACTGATAGTACGACCCTATATTGCAATGTTAAAACAACACTTCATTGCTAGTGGCGCTTTCAGTCGTAGAGAGGTCAACTCCATCCACTGGTAGAAAGGCGAGTGTCCAGACCTGTACTTCTACGACCGTGCTCATGAGCTTAAACGAAGACGTGCAAGACCAATGCTGACGGTCTATTTCTGTGTATGACCAAATTGAACAGCGCCATATTGCCGCTCATAACGTGCACCTCATTGGCTCAAACAAATAACACGTTTTCAGAGCAAGTACCTTGCAGTCATCGTGCGCTATTATAATCGGAAACTGCAAAGTAAAACCACAGAATAAATAAATAATATTACGTATTTATTCTGTAGCAAAAGCATTCACGGTAAAACAAACCAGAAAATTCTCCACAAGTCTGTTTTACTTTCGTCTATGATTATAATAATTATTACCTCTCTCATCGAAATCCAAATCCCGCATTAAATATTTGCACACGCTAATCTTTATGCGTGTCGATCTTTTTACATTTTTGTCTCAACATTAAAAACAAAAACAAGAAAAAAATGACAAATTATGTTTTATAACTTAAACACTTATTAATGTTGGATAAAGAAATAGTTAACTCGCTATAATAGATACTTTAATATTGTGTGTGGATAAAATATCTCCAGAAAAATGTTTGTCTATCGGCAAGAAATTTTTAGCCTTCCCTACTGCAATATTACGTTGTATTAATTTTATCTACAACCATCACCTTTACAAGTATTAGGCATGTGATAACCTCAGTTGTGAAACAACCTCAGTATTTGACGTGATAAGATCACTTCGGATGAAACTAATATACAATAAAAAGAAAAGTAATAACGAATCCTGGATATAACTTCATATTTAATTTTTTTTCTGATTTTGTAATACATTTTCATGTTTTCATCACAGGTGTTATGTTTCATTTCTTAAACACATTCTGCCATTTGTGTTAAATGTTCTGGTGAACTGTGTTTAGTTTAACCATTAGTTACCAGTAGATAAACAGTAATAAAAAACACAAAACGTTGCTAACCACCAATTTAAATTTAATCAGATGATAATCGGAACAAATTCAGACAGTGTGTAACCGACCCTTAGAACCATCGGCCGATCGCGGTTGTTGTAGTCCAGTATCAAGCAAATTAGATATGTAACGGTATGTTGTATGTGTCTAAAGCCAAATAATTAAACTATAGACTCCAGAATGTATTTTTCTGTTTGTATTTAGGACGCTGAGCGCTAGTGCCCAAAAATGCCATTTTTAGCGGTTTCAACCACTTTTTTCTTTCGAATGATTTCAGATACGGCTAAACTAAAAAGTGTTCTCTACATATAATTGTTCTTTACCTTTCCTATAAAGAAACTATGTTCCCAGAACGGTTATTTACGGACATAAGCATGCACGAGCAAACATTGATTTTAAGCAAATCATGTTGTTCGCGGCTCCTCTTAACACATTTACTGCAGTAATGTGACCCAGTAGCTTCTTGTGTGTGTGTTTGTGTCCAAGGGAACAGAGGAAGTGGGAAACTGTGCCTTCTCTCCACACCCAAGTCCCGCAGTGGTGTCTGCTTAATTATAACGTACACACCACAGAGTCGGATAACCATCAGTAGCAACGCCCGTACCACGCATCCTGTTACACATATCTCCACATATAGAATTATGCTCTGTTAATGTACGACTGTTAATTAACCCCTTCCTGAGGTCTTTTAGGCCAGACGACCACGACAACAAACAGCATGATTTGATTTACACACGTTTCTAGGTAGTTCAGAGCTGCCATTTATTTAAAATTCCTTACTAGGAATTTTTTTTCAATGATAATTCTAACATCAGAATTATAATACTAATAAAAATCATTGGTGACGCCAACTACAAGTAGTTTCCAGAAAACAACGCTAGAAACATCGTTCTCCGTTTTGTTGTGTGTATTTACTTAACTTCTGTTTGCTGGCAAACAGGCGTGTATAAATTCTCAATTTTAAAGAACAAAGTATTTTGGAATGTTTCTTTGGCATTGGAACATGTAATGTTGAGCAAATATATTTCCTTGACTGCAGAATTTCTTTGTTTGGTTACACTAAATTTAGGTATGTTATCAGTATTAAACCAACATCGCCGGTCTTCTGTAATGTATATTTTTTGTTTGTATAATTTATTGGGAAACACAGTGTTATAAATAAACGTAAAACCTGCTAAGAAACAAAACTTCGAAATTGTTCTGTTTTATCGTTGATTCGTTAGATAATAGTTTAACGCTGTAGGCTAAGTAAAATTACAAATTTTAAAGTCTTATTGTATTAAATCATTAAAAAATAGTAATCGATGAAATACTTTACAAATTTATGTTTAAAAATGTTAAAAAGCGTTCGGTTAGAAGTTGACGATTATTTGTGTTAGGAAAATTTTATCTAAAGTTTATTATTAGATATAATAGTTTCGATGAATATAATTTTAATTAATTTTTATTGCGTTTTATATTAATTTGGACCTTTTGAAAGATCCGTATCCAAAATGAAGTTTTTTAAAAACGTAAGATCTATAATATTTTTCCAAAAATAAAATTTGTGTAAGTACATACATTGAACAAAATGATTTTAGTTGCAGCACTTTAGAATAGCCAGACCTTATAAAACGGTTAACAGTTTTCAACAATTGTTGCACATCGATTAAGTACATATTGTTAGCTTGTTTACTTTCAGTTTTACTTTATTAAATATTATATCAAATAACCGATATGAATAGTCCTGTATCAATTTGGCCTGCAATCATTCAAATTGAGCTGTTACTGTGCTGCTTGGTAGCACCTATCGTAGTCAGCGTGATACATTTTTTATTTCAT
>PNEQ01047151.1:31350-108662 GCA_003012365.1 Medauroidea extradentata
CAATGTAACACATGTAATTGTAGCGACAATATTTTTTTTTTTTTTTTTTTTTTTTAGTAATAGGATTATGCCACATTAAAAATTCTAAGATCAGTTAATTTGGCAACTGCTCCACACTTTCTTAAGAAGTGTTATTTTTTTGTGTATGGGGAATAAATTTTTTCACGTGAAATTACAAAATCAAATGGCCGATTTTGTCTTATTAGTTCGACGTTTTTGTAAATGTATAATTACTATGTCGCCTGTGGAGGTACAGTATTTCTCTTTTCTTTGAAGAGAAATTCGTTACGTTCTCTGCAGGCGCAATTTTGAGACTAAAAGTCAGTTTTATTTTCGTTGTCAATAAAGAAAGTTCATAGAATGACCTTTTCCCAACAGAAGCGCGTTCCTGAGGATAATTGGAAAAGGAAACGGGGAATGAAGTAAGCTTCGAATCCTTCTCAAAGCTTCTCGGCTTGCCTGTATATTTCCCTTCTGCTCTATGTACTCCCGTACGACTGATTTACGTTTGCTAGAGACGTTGTGCTGCAACTAACTGACTTCTCAGATTTTGCTGATGAAGTGGGCAATTTCTCATTTTCCTTTTCTCATACCTCACGTCGCTAGTTTTACAAGCTACGACTGCAGTAAAATATGTATGTTTATGTAAACATATATTAGCACATGTGTATGAATATTTACGGGGATAACAGTGTAGCAAACTAAAAATAAGTCTGGCAGAAAGGAATGTCAATACGACGTGAACATAATCGATGTGTTAAACGCCATCGTTGTTATTGTTACAATTGGGAACACGTGAAATTCCTCGTAGCGTTCGGGTGCCAAATATTGCCGTTCATATATGTTTATTTGCGATGAAAACTGAGATTTGTCGCAAGTCGATTCTTCGCTATAGTCAGTCACGTTTGTATATTAAATTTTAAGTTAAAATAATTTAATGCTTTATCGTAAGTGGAACATAAGATGTTTTCAGTTATATGTCGAATATTATAATGTAATTGATTCTGGTTAAATTGAAAAAATGCCGGCAAAGTGCTAATTTTACTTCATTGTGCCGTCATCTTGTTGTCTTTAATCTGAAAAGTATATGTTTTATTGAGATTTCCTCCTGTTTAATTTCCGTTACGTATATTCCATCAGAGGTCCGTATGATAACTTGTAAAAAATTAAAGTTTAAATTGCGAGTAAATTTTAATTGAATGGAGTTATGCAGAATGGAACCAATCCACAAAGTAATTTATTTTGAGCTAATAATACCAAGTAGATGAAGGTTCGAAGTATATCCTAAAAAAGAACGAGTATTAAATTATAATATTTGAATAAAAAGAAGAGGCTAGAAACAGAGGTTTCTGTAAAGTTCACATGGACGCAGTAGAATTTGACATTTCATATTTAAGCTCCAATAATGTGTGGGTTGGTTCTCTTCTGCATAACTCCGTCCAATTGAGAACGTAACAAATATTACTTTTTTCTGCACTAATTTTTACGCCGGTCATGCAGCTGCTTTTGGAGACACGTATTTCAAATTGGACTAAGTGTTACATGAGTAAGAATATGATACTTTTTTATTGGTGACACTTCACAGGCTATAGACAGAGATGATGGTTTATTGCGGAAAAACTTGACTGTTTGCTGGGTTTCAACGCACGTTCAGCCTACCAGAAAGATACTGGCTTTCACGTGTACGAGGAGCTGTTACCCTATTTGACTGAGCCAACAAGGGTCCCGATATTGTAATAGTTGATGTCTGTTATTGGTGTTCAGGTAGTTAAGTTGTGTTAGACGTACATCACCCAATTGTATGTGTTGCAATTAACTACAGTGTTTTCAAGGTTATGTTGGCACAAAACATTTTCGCGATATACCATCATCTCTAGCTATCGTAAGACCAAGGCGAGGTGTGCAGTCCTAACAAACAGTTAATATAAAATTCAATAAGAACATGATTCTGACTTAAATAATTGTTTGCAGTTCCAGTAAGAATTAATAATATAAAGCATTATATTTTACGGTCTAAAAAGATTCCCAAGGGAAGCTGTGAAATACACATGTTAATTATGAGATGGCTTGAACAGAAATTACTATACATATCACTAAAATTGGTGGTACGATTGCAAGGTGAAATCCGTACAATTACACGAAAATAATAATACGGACTTCATTAATTTCGTTAAGCAGTTACACAATAGAGTTCTTACTGTTGGATGCTGAAAAATGGTTGTCAAAAAACTGTAATTTTGTCTTGGTATTACCCTAAACAGTGTCGTTTACAAGAAATTAAAATGAAGATTTAAAAACCACGCAGATAAAAATATTTGCTACAGTTGACCAAGTTTCTATATGACGAAACAAATATGTATTTTATCCAACAAAATTTTAGTTGGCTGAAAAATATGTGAAACGCGTAAAAAAATTGGTTTTGCTGGTCTGGCAGAATGCATGTTTAACAGGACTAAACCCTCCTGTTGAGGTAACAAATCCAGCCAGGCAACCTAAATTTGGTAGATTCAACTTTTACATTGTTGTTTCGGCACATAGGTTGACTCTACCAAACCTTTTCTTTCTGTGCAGTACTGAAATGTATGAGTGATACAGAACACTCAATTACACTCGAAAACTGACTGTTTTCACTTGTATACTCAGTTACTAATATAACACATCATTTGCAGGCAGTCTGAGACCATCGCTTGTTGAATTTATATTCCGGTGCTCTGTGTTTATCTTATTTTTTTATTTTATTTGGTCATTTTACGTGCCCTCGAACAGCACAAGGCCAGAAACACGGGCGGAATTGGGGGTAGGAATCGGCCAGGACCTGTTGAAGGAACCATCCTAGCATTCGCCTGGAGCGATTTCGGAAAACCCTGGAAACCTGAAATCAGGATGGCCGGAGGCGGGGATCGAACCCAGATCCTCCCGAATGCTAGGCGAGTGTTTTACCACTGATCCACCTCGCTCACACAAGAGTTTCAACTGGCGCCAATTACCCACAATTAAAAAAAAGTGTTAAATTCCCAACTCGGTCGTTGTCCATAAGAAGATGCGAAAAACGTACGATTATAGTTAGCCGCTCATGATATTTTGTTAGAATAATTCTGCATCAACTTGTTTTAATGTATTTCCGTGTACATCTGCAACTCTGCATCATTGTTTGATTGTATGTTTATAATTCTCAGCGTCTCGGAGTTATATCTCCAAATCACAGACTTTGGGGTATCGCAATGACCTTACTCTTAAGAGCGACCCATCGGCTCACAGACACACTGCCGATAACCACGAAGCACAGCTGCACATGTTCACGTAAAATATTTAAACAAGTTGGTGAAAAAAAAATTTCACCTAAGATCAGTGGCTCTAATTATACATGGTGTCCGTAAATTATGGACTCAATTTTAAAAGGTCATAGCCAAGCTCATAACTCGGGCTACAAAGGTACTGTCGGCAAATAGTTTGTTGCAATAGAAATCACACTTCCATGAGATTTCACAGGTATTAGGTAACTTCGACGTGGGCCCCATTCAAACACCCATGTTTCATATTTTGTGCAGCCTTTGTTATAAAATATAAGCGACATGAGATTGATCTATCATGCTCATTCCAACGACCAGGGAACTTGTCGAGTAACCGTTGTACTTCCAACCTCCAAGTGGGAATGCTCTATAGCTTGCTGGGAAGTTATGCGTTGGGACTGCTGATTTTCGCGAAAACAGTTTTGTCCCGCTTTCTTTCAGTGCTTTACGTGTACACCTGCAGTTCTGCTTCACGGTCAGTGATTGGACGTTTAAACTGTCATGAGTCGTGGGCCGCAAATCACAGACGTGTGATGTTTCAGTAACCTTATATGTGATTGGCTCAGTGAAATGAAAGTTGTCTCTTCATAAAGATACACTGCCCAGTAACCAAGAAGCAGAACTGCAGGTATGCAGGCACACTGAAACAAAGTGGGGCTAAACTCTTTTCGCGAAAATCAGCAGTTCCTAGCTATGTGTGTACATACTGTCCAACTGTGGTGTGGCGTACAGTTCAAACCCTTCAAGGTGATTAGTAGCCCGCAGCACGTTTGTCGCCTGGTAGAAGAAAGGTCTAATTACATTCTTTTTGAAAAGAGAACATCATTCATTTATCTTGGAGCCGTCACGTTCATGTTTAACAAATGTATCTGGGTTTTCTCACCCTCCTGTGAATCAATAGACAATTGTTTAAATAGGTAATTTCATGCCACGTCTATATCCAAAACACTAGATTTTTATGGGATTATGTATAGAACCGAGTGTATGCAACTACGGTGCCCGAAGTACAGCATATTAAACGCTGGTTAAAAGATGTCTCTCCTATTTTATAAGGAATGCTGCATAGAGTATGGAACATCATCACCTTTAGGCTGGAAGTGCTTCGGGTTATGAATGGGGCCCAAGTCGAAGTTATCTAAACCTTAAATATCATGGATGTGTGTTTTCCGTCAGCACCTTTGTAAGCCAAGTTATGGCCTCTTTAAATTGTGTCCACAGTTTACTGACTCCATCAGTGTTTTTTGGTTCGCAACGCAGATATAAATAAACGCGTATTTTCGCATAGCTTAAAATATGCTCGTAAAGCTGCTTATTTAAATAATCCATGACACCCACCAAATTATTCCTTCAGATAAAATAAATATTTTCTCCAGCCCCTTCATTCCGGCGCTTATCCATACTCCATGTCACCCCACCTGCCTCGACCAAAATATCTTTATTCAATCTCTCGAATATACGTTTCACATTTTTAGACTAAAACTGATTTTGAAAAATGTTACCCTCGCAGCGTGTTGTGATGAAATTGACCTCTCTGTCAGGGAAGGGATAAATAGTAATTTATGAAAACTGGAATTTTTTTCAAAACATTTTTCATTCAGTCCATTGTTAAGTGTCAGTGTGGTCAAGTTAAAACGCAATGCAGTTATAAATGTCAAGCTTGTTATGCATTCGAATTGAATCGCACAATGAAATATCCTACGATGAGTTCTAGAAACGTTTTCCCTCTATTTGTTTAGTGCCTTTAAAATATTGGTAGTGGACGTGAAAAAACAATGCCAGTGTTACCAATTTAGATTTACAATGTGGATACTTGATTGTGTATGCTGCTTATGATGTTATTGCGAAAGGAAAAGATAAAAAAGAGATAATTGTATTATTATTATTAACTGTACAATTATATAGTAAGTGCAATTCCTATCTTTACGGAAATTTAAGACAACCGTGACAACTTTTTTTTTACGTCTAACTTGGCATCTAGAACTAATATATAGTAAGCTTTAGTAGAAGAAAACCTGTATCACCGAACAGTTATTTACGGAGGTACGGATATGCAGCAAACATTGATTTTACAGACGAAATCTCCGTAGTCGGCTGTTCGTTGTCTCTTCGTTGTCCGCAACTTGAATTTGTCGACTTTATCCTGTGCTGTCTAACTCCAAGGCTGAAGTCCCTTTCATACGATCAAATATTCCTTCAGTTTACTTTCATGGTCGTTTCATGTCGAGTAGGAGGAATTTTATTTGGTCAAATACTTTCCATATAATTTGTCTTGTTGTGATGTCAGTGTATATAAAATACCATTAATTGTATATTTATAAAATTTTATTTCATTCTGTAAACATAATTGAAAAAAATATGATCCTGTTAAATGTTTTTTTTTGTGTTTATTTATATAGTAGCTTTTATTTGCTTCTTTAAAACTACTGCTTTTCACCTCAGAATTCTGTACGAAAATAATTTTTTAAAAATTCAGTAACGTATATTTTAAAAACGAATAAAGCACTGTGTAGTTTATGTAAAGCGCAATTGGTACAAATGGTTATATTTATAACATATTTATATATTTTTTCTATTAAATCATAGCGAAGGACGCTCGTTAATGACTAACTTCCAATAGCTAATTTGCCGATATGTTATACTGATACTGGAGTTTGTGATAACTGAAGTAAATTTCTTTTCATCATAAATTAAACCGACGTACAAAAGTGTTACATATAATTACTTCTGAAACACTGGTTCAATGTCTTTTACAGACACAAATGCTATGTACCCTAAAATACTCTAATTTTTCCTCCTGCGTTATAAATTATTATTTCCATTGTTCTTTCTGATTTTGCATAACTTCATAAGAGAAACGCTTAACTTTACTAAAGAAAAGTTTCTCTTTGTTGCAAGAAAAACTTGCCACATTAATATTTCAACTCTTAGAGAGTTTGTCTTCATCTTTTCCTTTAATGAATTTTAAAACGGAGAGGGCGACTTTGCGAAAGTCGAGTACATAAACAAAGGTTTTCGATAAATGTCGTTGGACCGTTGTTAACATTGCAAATTGTTTAAAATAATTCACAGATCGGATATAATCTTATAAGCACCGAAAACAGTTTGACTGTAGACTTATTAATGTTCATGTAAAACAAACAGAGAATACAGTTAGGCCTTCTATTCATTTTTTAAATAACGCCACGTTTTTTTAAACACGAAACAATTTAAAGCATTAATTTTCTGTTCTTTAATTTTACATTTTAGAATTTATTTGACGACCTCAGCTGGTTTTACAGCACTTTAGTACTAAATTTTACCAACCTTAGAATTACATCCTAATTTAAATATTTGTATTTTATTAGAGATTGTTTATTAACGCCCCCCAGTTTTATGCCGCTAGGCTTAGTAAGGGACGGCTTACAAATATCTAAACCGAAGAAAACGTTCCAAATATCCATACCTGTGCTGGGATTCTAACTCAGGACCTCTCGCACCATAGACCAGCGTCCAACCGACTATGCTACGGAGGCCGGCCCCTAATTTACAAAACATGTAATAGTTAATTAGCATATATGTGATTTTAGAAGGCCACGTAACCGAACGCACACGAAATGAAAATAATCTTAACATCCGTAAACTTCTCTCGCAGAGATTTTCGGATAGTAAAATTATTTTTAAATGAAAACGCGAGTATTTTTGAAATTCGGTTATTACAGAGCCCTAGATGTTATCATTATAAAAATTATAAAAAACTACAGTTTTACATTTTTTTTTTTTTTTTTAGATTTTGTGGTTTCAAACCCTTATTTTTCTAAAAACATTATTTAATTTTTTTTTACTCGAAAAAAAAAAACATACTACCACATAATGAAATATAAATAAACGTCTGCTGATATATACTCGGCAAAAAGATCTCATCGAATTTTGTTAAAAAGTTCAGATTTTATTGACAATTGAGTACTCCAGTCATTCGCTCGACTTCGTACCTTTCCATACCCCTTAATACGAAAGTCATCTTTAGAAGTAACAATATGTTCTATAGAACGAGCAACGAGCATCATTCTTTTAAAATACACATGGTTACAACTACAGAACAGATTGTTGTAATAACAATCCAGATAATACTAACAACAAAACATAACCTTTTCCCCTATTTTAAGAAAAGTACGATAGCAACAACAATACTTTTCTTTTAGGTTCAAACATATTTTCGTTGTTAGTTTTCGCCCAGCACTTATCGCACCCCCAATGCAATACCAACATAAGTCGAAATTATGTCATTTTGAGATAAACGCAGTTAAATGTTTCCGCTCTCAGATATAATAGGCAAAGAGTCTTAACACAAAACTTTTTTTTTTATTTTGGAATGCGTTTCTTGGATATGTTAGTATTGCATTGTCTAAAGAAGACTATCCTCTATTTTAACACATGCATAACATAACTCAAAAATTTTAATTTTAGAGTTATGTTGGTATTGCATTGGGGGTGCGTTATGATTAGTGAATACTGCAGCTCGAACAGTTCTGTCTTGAAAAAGGGTGGTCGCTACAGTTGAGCTACTTATTGACTCCTGAAGGCCTGAATTAGCACTGGTCTCTCGCGACACGTCCATCGATTGCGATAGTGTGACGTCGACACAGGCTTCGTGCGCACAAGCAGCTAAAAATACCAGGGTGGGACAGGCTTATCTCAGAAGGTGACCCCTTGCAAGCTCCTTCATATCTCACTTTATCTCCATATGGAACTGTTGAGGTGGGGTTTCAACCCGCGTGTTTGGCGTTCCATTTGTAAATCATAACAGTGTTTTTTATCGAAATTACTAAAAATATATTATTACGCATTACCTTATGACTCTAAAAGGCGAGAATATAGACACTATTAAAAATAATATGGGGCTAATAGCGGCATCAATATTAATCAGACGTTGTGGATTTATTAGTTTATAGTCAGATAATTTTGCTGCAGCGTGATAATGATAAATATTTAATATATGTTTCTAAACGACCTAAAATGTAATTCATCTCAGCTTGTGATGTCCTAAATTTATGTGACGTTTAGACCTTGCTTACAGAAATTTTGCAGTAGATAAATTAAGGTCCGCGAAAATGGAAAATAAATAAGATAAATACTTGTGTGTTATAAATACGTGTTGAATGTATCTCTGAAACAGCGCAGTATCGTGGTGTTCCAAGCCTAGCGATAATTAACTGGAGAGTTAGTTCTTCACCTCTTACACGTTAGTGGTTGTGTAATGTACTTGTTCTTATAGCTGTGTACAGTCATTGTTACAGACATGCAAATTTAGCGTTGGCGACAGACTAGAATTCACTGAACTATACTCACCCGAGCACAATGTGTGGTGTTGTTGGCTCCGGGTCACAGACTAGATAGTAATACAGGCGTGAAATGACGTGGTGGCTCGTTTGATGAGAACGAACTTCGCCGCTTATTGGTTGCCCGAGACTGTTGATATCAGCCCCGTGTTTGTTTGCCTCCTGCAAGTTACAGTGGGTTTCCTACAAGCCTGGCTGCCGGCTAGCAGGGTAGCTGCCTTACGTTGATTGGCAGTAGGAATTTCCTCTATTTAGCTGGCCAGCGAAACCATTTTGCTGGCGTATGTGACTGAGTTCGCCGTTCTACCGGCTATTTCACGTCTGTATTCGTAAATACTCTTTGTCCGGGTCTGCGTACCTTTGTGTGCCTGAATTTCAGGACAGTGGGTACTTTACAGTTGACCTTCTATAATTGGTTTAAACATCCTTGAAAGCGACTCAGCCTGTCCTGGACTGGATTGAACATTATCTTGTAAAACTTGAATTTTTAAACACTTTCTTAATAATTAACTGTCCGTACAATCTAATTGTATATATATACTATTGTCACACGATCTATAAGTGAATAACAAACCGTATGTATTACACCCACAGACATAGCATTTTCAGTGCGCTAGAGCCTGTGCTCAGTTATTATTACTTGCTATACTTGCACAAACCAGTGACGGAGTTAAATAAATCGCCAGAAAGAAAAAAACTAAGTAACTATTAGAAAGTGTTCACTTTATAGCGATAAGCCTTAAGTAATCAGTCAAATCATTCTGTAGTAAACACGTAGTTATTTTTTGCGACCACAGTGTTTTATTGGCGACAGCAAAATAATTTTCTGGGGAGAACATAAATAGTTTTTGGCTGTGCCAGTGTTAACAAAATATTTTGTAGCCGTTACAAAATATTATTCTCGCATAGCTGCAATGCTCACGGTGGGAAGCGTAACGTGTTCTGTTTTCTTTCATATACAAAACCAGGTTTCCAATAATAAGTACTACTCTACCACGACAACTAGTCCCGCGGGAAAAATGCGAACTACCGCGGTGTTGTCCTTGACGACCGCGCGCAACTGGTGTGCGCACCACAGCACCGGCCATAATACTGTGGCACAGGCAGCTGGCTCGGTTTACGCAGCTCTACGTCTCCACTGACCGTGTGCCATGAACTCATGTCAGGCGCAGTACATTCCCCCTTCCTGTGACGTGTCTACCTACTACTAGCGTCACGCTTCTTCACCTCACAGGAGGACTAGTTGTCACTGTCGAGTAGTAGAAACAAATAGCTTTGCTAGTCAGTCTCCATTAATTACAATTTTGGCGCTACATTAGTGGTGTTACTTTTATTTGGCTTAACGTCTCGTCGACAGAAAGGTCATGATAGAAGGTTACACACAACTTCACACACGAACAGGAACTAGAAGATGGCTCTGCGATGGTTATAGGATGCTGGAGGCTGTGGAAAATAGCAATATTCTGTATTTTGTAAAACAATGTAATGACCGGCGCCTTGTATGATTGTATCATAGTTATGTAGTTGTGTAAAGACAAATCACAAATATTCAGTATCGACGCACCAGAGTTATCATTGGCCCAATAAGCTGGGGATACGCCAGCAACAAAAGGAGATATATACGGACATGTTATATTGAAATCATTGGAGTCCGCGGCAGTTAATCTGTGTGGGAAGGGGACAAATATACTCCATAGAAGAATCCGGGTGTGTCCAGTGATTGATACGCCGATCATCAGTTTAAATCGGTAGGGTAGGGGATGGTCTGGTATCCTCCCCCGGGGATGTTTTGATTTTGTTGTGCGACATGGAGCTATTTAAACAGTTTTCATACAAAAACTTTGAATATGTACCGCTGGTAGGAATATCATTATTTTATTTTTTGTACAATTTTATTTGAGGGGGTGTCAATCCGCCTAAATAATTTTTCTCCGGCATATGCAGCGTAGTGGGTTAGGCACCGGTTTACAGTGCGACATGTTCTGGGTTCGAATCCTGAATGTTGTGTTGCCCTTTCACTTCACTTTACTTCACCCACATCGGCTCTTAATACTCGTTGTTAAAGAGCCTTAAAGCCCTCAGCCTCACCTCAACAAAATAATTTCTTAGGAGGGACGTATCCCCCTCCCTCCCGGCCCAAACTCCCCAAACAGGTACGCCTATTACTGAAGCCTAGCAAACAGTCAAGTTTTCCCTCTATAATTACTATAAATTTTTATTTTAGAAGGTTTATTAACGTCCCAAGATTTTATGACGTTAGGCTTAGTAATGGACGGCTTTCTATACATCGTAACATAAGAAAACAACACAAAAGACTGGGATTTGAACCCAGGACCTTTGGCACCGTAGACCGGCATGCTACCGACCACGCTACGAGGCTGGCATTTTCCCGCGATTAATTCTGTCCTTAGTCATGGTCAACGTTAAAAGCACAGTTGTATCATTCGCCTGAAGCGATTGCGGGAAACCATTGATAACCGTCATATGGATGGTCGGAGACGAGAATTGAACGCGTGTCCACCCGAATTTCAGTCCAGCGTGTTACAGTACGCGCACTCTCGCTCGTTACAGTAGATATTGTGAACATTGATGACTATGATTTTATGCCAGACGGAAATGTACACAGAGTTGAAAGAAACCAATTAGGGTTTCAAAAGATTTTTAATTAACAGGAAAACAGAAATATTTATTACTGACTGAAAACGTGCACACGCTGCTCCGTTGGCTCTCTGTATGTCTGTTGTTTTAGCTGTTCGAGAACAGGTTTTGTAAATGTAATATTTACGGCTTTGCAGTGAAAATCACTGATTTTAATAGCGAATTATACGTAATCAGCAGTCGGTTTTAAAACGGTGACTAAACTTACAGCGGATATTGTTGATTTCGTACAAATCAATAATTAAGTCTTAATTCTATGTACAATTTATTTTTTCAAGTATTACTACTGATGTTTCCTCCTATCAGAAGGTTCACTTTAGTAAAAAAAAAAAACATTTTATTGTTGTTCCTATCATTGTTATTATTATTAGTAAGTTTCGGCTTTCTTTGGTGGGTAGGCAAATATACTTACATACATAATCTAAATTGCGAAATCTGAAAATGATTTCTGAATTCATTTAAAAAAATTGACATTGACGTTTATAACGGTGTATGTTATCTGTCTCAGATATTAGCTTATTAACGGCAAATTATTTAATGCTATGTTGAGAGTACAGAGTTTACATAACTCTAACACTTCTACGTGTTTTTACAACTGTGCAAGCATTCATACCGTGTGTTGAGGCTACATATGCTTGCACTAATCTCCAATTGAGAAGTTGACAGGAATAAAAGACTTCAGTATGCTAAGGCCTTTCCCTCCATCATACACTTAGCTTGTTCCATTGTGATCATAGAAGAGACATAAAGTTTTGTACCGATATCTAAATTCTTCACAAAGTTATGTATATTTGTCTTGACCAGGGCTGTTACAACTATTCTATAAAAAAACTGCTGTTTTATTTTTGACTGCGTTTATTGCAAATATTATTAATTTTTGTACAGTAAGTAGCTACTGCTTATTGGTAGTAAGAGAAGATAATATTAGAGATGCGTGAAAATAAGTACGAATTTCTCCACATACCTGCCATCATTCCATAATACAATTTTCTTACTAAGGGTTTCACTCCAGCCAACTCCTCAATTGCTAAATGAAAATCTTGGGCAACAATCTATGTGATGTGAGTTTATATCCGAGAATTCAGATGGAAGATGATGCACAGCTGTGGATGGGAAATTATTTTTAAGAGGATGGGAAGGAGGGAAGGAGGACGATAGGGGATGAGTGAAGTCGCGTCGTGCAAGCGGGGTAAATGAAAGAGCTCGCTGCTTTGCCATGAAGCCATACGGCTAACAAAAGTGTTACTTCGAGCGGACGAGAGAGATGAAATCCGAACCCGAGAACCATAGTCGCAGGTATAAAGAGTTGAAGAATCTTCTTTTTCCCAGCCTTCCACTAGAATGATATATGTGTGCGCGCGTGTGTAATATATATTATGATTGTTATTATTTTATGCATTGCTCGCCGTACTTGCTTTTTTATCTCCCGGCTACTACTGGAATTTACACGCTTGTGACGGAGACATCTCAGAATAAAAGTGGTGTATATTTTAGGGTGATTCGAGATTAAATGACGACTTTTGAAAAATCCGGCTACTTTTTTCCGTTCATATAACTTATATTTTCCTGCCGCTTTTAAATATTAAAGAAGCACCGTAAGTAACAATATGAGTATGTTTATTTATATTGTACTTTACTCAAAATTTCAATTCGGAATTCACAATCAAAATATAATATTTTAGTAATTATTATTACTCTAGGCAAGATGATCTTCAGAAGAGCTCACTTTATACTCAACCGCTTATTGCAGCTTCGATATTAATTATTGCTAACAAAAATGTCACCTGTCTTGTTATTTCAGTTGTAAAAATTGTACTTTTAGCCTGTACCTAGGCAAGTGAAAAATTTGCGGATTCAATGACCTGCATGTTAGAATTCACTTAAGCCCCGACCATTTACCCACAAGTTACTATACAGAAGACAATGAACGAATGTCCAGGTCTAGAGTATGCATTGGACAGTGTAATGTAACATACATGTCATTGAATTTGCAGAGTGTTTCTTTCCTTATCTATACCTGTCATTAGAGAGGATGATAGCGGGAAAATCTTTTTGCTGGGTTTCAGCGCACGTTCAGTTTACCATAAGATGACTGGCTTTCGCTTTATTTGGAGCTGTTGCCGTATTTGGCTGGTTCAATAAGAATTCTGATGTTGTAATATTTGAAGCCTGTTATTGGCTTGCAGACAGCTACGTTGCCAGACGTACATCACCTAATCATATGTGTTGTAATTAACTACAGCGTTTTCAAGGGTATGTTGGCACAACATAGTTTCGCTATATAGCGTCCTCTCTACCTGTCATAAATGAAACAAAACATTTTACTTTGTCTCGTATTTTGTTTGGAATCAAGTTGAACTCAATTCAAATTCGATGCAACTTTTATACACTGTAATAAGAATGTCTGATTATAAGTTTTTTTAACTCTGATTCTCACAAACTTTGTAGTTCTTTAATAACAATAATTATTATTGTTGTTATTATTTATTTATTTATGTATGTTTCCCCAACTTACCTGCATTGCTGGGCTTAGTTTCCAACTCATTTCAGATATTGAAACGTGCGATCAGTAAGGCCGGATCTTGGCTATTTCACTGATTGCCTCATATAAGATGGCACAACGGCAACACGTTTCACTCGTATTCTATAAGACCTATGTTCGATTCCTGATCCTGGCGAATAGGATTTCGATTTTATACTTTCCTCGAAATCGCTCTAGACTGGAATGGATACTTTACAAAGGCCGTGGAAGATTTCTTAGTTGCAGTCTTTGTGTCGAGTTGCGTGTCCGTCTCTAATGACATTTCTGTCGACTAGACGCCAGCTTACGTATCTTACCTTGTTGATGCCTTATCCCTAGGGCCACGAACTTCTCGGGGAAATAGTTTTGCCCCACTTTCTTCCAGTGCATTACGTGCACATCTGCAGCTATGCTTCGTGGTTACTGACATTGTGTATTTGTGAAGTGACGTCTCTCGTTTGACTGAACCGATCACAATAAGTTTACTGCAACACCGCACGTCTGTGATTTGTGGGCAGGACCTCACCACACACGAGTGCTACAGTATATCCTGTCACTGTTTAATGAAGCAGAACAGCGGATGTGAATGTATGATACTGAAACATACTGGGGCAAAATATTTTGGTAGTAAATTTGTGACCTACTCATCACTAGGGACCCGAAAATTTCGCCGGTTCGACGACCAGCCGGCTGGACTCCACAGTCCTATGTACACTATGTCCTCAGCTACTTGCACATTGTCTGCTGCTCCAGTGAGTGGCCAGTTGTACATCTGACAAAGAAGGGAATATATTCATACAGATCTGATATTGATTCACAGTCCTGAAGGAATAGTCCCAGTAACGGTGACTCACTCGCGATAGTAATTAATGTGTACGTACATGGGTGTGAAATTTAACGTTTTCGCATATAAATTCAAGATATTTCCGTGTAGCTGCTCATCACATCTGCGGGCAAGGTAACCATATTTTTGCAATATTTTACTAAGCGACTCTCCTGTACGTAACAGTAAGGGTCTCCTGCATTTTAAGGCATACTATTAGAAGAGGTCTAGTCAAAAGTTTCGTACTGTTTGGTGCGACGGGCTCTTTAAAAATGGGGTTGCTGCATCTGCTTGAAACATTACAGTTTTAATTGTAACCTTTGAAATAACGAGTTTCCATAACCATTGACTAGCATTAAAATATATTGGTGATTATAATAAATTGTGAAACTGTTGCGTGATCTTTTATCTAAGTTGTTAGCCTTCCTTTTTAATTTCCATCCCTCTGCATAGTGTAGTCCTCTTGATACCATTTCTTCCATCACGTGTTTCAAGTGGCCTTCTTAAATCTACATATTGTTAATCTTATTTCTCTTCCAGTTGCAGTTTTTATACTTATATCCTTCTTTTTTTTACTAAAAAAACATTTTCTGTGATATTTACCGGTCATTTTTATACCCGTATCTCAATCCCTCTGCAAACGGTTATGCAATAGTCGGCTAAATTAAAGACTTTCCCGGTGTCCGTAAATACCAAACTTTAGTCATTTTTGCATGCGTATGATTCACAGTACTGTTACAACAAAACCAATAGGCACTACATATCCTGACTATCGGAAATTATATTAGTTCCTAATATTTTGTGTTTTGCCAAATTTTTGGGAGGATTTAGTTGTGAGAAAGCTGATCATAAATCCTGCATATAACATTGAATAATTTTGTGCGTTTTCAGTACCTATGAAATTTTCATGCATTAGTAAACTAGTCACGTGTTTCGATACTTACACATATTTTTTTCATGCAAATGCGTACGTTCATTAGACATAAAAGACAAAGTACAGTATTGTAACGCCGTATTAAAATATTACTACAGCTGTGATGTCGGTTAATATTTTTTCATTATTTGTTGTTAAATATTGAAGACATTTTTGAATCGCTATTTTTGTATGTTAGTTTGATCAATTTTAATTTGACCACACAATTTCGTAAAGTAGGACAGTTTATTAATTTATTTGTTGTCGTAGATAGTCTACGTAACGACTTAACTCTTTTTTTTTCGCTACTCTATATGCCTATTGTTAAGCTCCGTTATTATTTCCTTAATTTTTATAATAATCAGCATATCCCGGTCCAAAACAGATGAAAGTTTTCAATAGGAAGTAAGCATTTTTTTAATCGTGTCAGCGAAAATAGGCACAAGTCTTCAAGCTACCCGATAATATTCTTTGTTTACGCCCTCAGCTAAAAATCCATCACTGTTTGCTGTTATGTTCCAAAACTGACAGTTCAAGTACTGCCCCCAGCGATAATGTAGCACAAAAGCCTCCGTTTTATTCACTGCAGCGAAGCTCCGTTATTTATAATAAGTTGCGTTTTACAAGAGGTTATCTATACAATATGTGACATCGTAATACCCTTCGTCCTATAATAGGAAAGCCTAATTATTAAGTAAAATAACCTGCGTAGAAACATGTAAGCACAACTTTTTAGTTTCAAACTTTGGATGGGTTTTACAGCTAAGCCAAACAGTGCAATTGAGACTTTGTATATGATCGAATTGTGTATACTCTGAAAAATATACTACGCTTTATTACATATAGACAAAGTAAAAGACGTAAACTGAATCATGAAATTTTTTTTCAACGGTATTACAAGTTTTACGTGTTCTAAAGAAAAATTAATTCAGATGTTACGTCACAAAGACAGACATTCACAAATTTCATTACGTATTCGACCATTACTTTTATTTCGAGGTCGATTAGTATAAATTACGGTGTATTGAAGAAATAAAACACCAATATTTTGAATTAGGAAATAATTTATTTCAATCGCTATACAAATGGCATAGCAAAACATATTTTCACGTCATATGAAAGAAGCGTACGTGGCGCTAAGGTCAATGGGGCAGTGGATTATGCCCTCCCTCGTTATAACTGAGTTTATAACTAAGCTTAGAACTATCTTTCCCGTAGGAATGGTGATTTATCGCGTGAAACGTTGACGAGTTGCTAAAATACAATTAAATATATTAATTTCTGATGCTTTTCTTTCATTACTGGCGAGTTTATATTTGACCGGGTCAGTGCTAACTGCGTTGCTCTACGACTGAACATCAGTGATTCGACCGCAAACACAGAACCAAAGTCCAATCATACGAGGAGCAGGAAACTACTTAAGACCACGGTCGTAGAAGAACAGGTCTGGACACTCGCCTGAAAACTTGACTCCCTTGTTGTTTGGCTGTAGTTCACCAAGTTACCGAGAATATTGTGTTTTATTGGCGCTGATGTTAGGGTGGTCGGGCTAAACTCCGCCCACTTCCTTCCCACTAAGATAAACAATTTATCAAAACGTATTTTTTATCAATTTATGAAATACTTCCTTCGCTCAAAAATTTAAGAAAAAGCTCCAGCAATCTTTATTTACTTTATAAATTTAACAATGAAAAAAAGTTGGCGGAGTTTGAGTCCGACCGCCCGGATTACAGCGTCAAAAAGTACAACATTCTCGGTAACTTGACGAACTACAGCCAAACAACAAGGGGGTCAAGCAAAATACATTGGTAGATAAGCGAGTGTCCAGACCTGTTCTTCTACGACCGTGGTTAAGACAATACGCTGGCAGAAAATATTCTCGCGATTTTCCACTATATCTATGGTTGTATGGCGTCTCTGATCTTTCTGCGCTCACAAACGTGACCTAACGTAAATATTTTGTAGTAAAATACATTATGGTATCTGAATCATAATTTCTCTTAGAAAATATTAAAAATACTTGATATAATCTCCATCATGTAACCTAAGGTTTTTTTTTATGGCGAGAGAATGATATATTAAATTAGGTACTCGGGTTGATAACAGGGCAACTGATACCATATAGACCTACTACGTATTTGCATGAGTGTGTTCTTAATTTACTGTTACACCGTTAGCTTTTATAATTTCCATCCATTTAGTAATTCTTGCAGAAGTTTTCGATTGAATTTTCTGAGCGTAAAAATGATGAACTGTCCACAGATGAGCACTTAAACTGAGTATGATAAGATTTCAAGACTTGTTCAAAAATGTATCCGTTCTCTTACATACGTGGCCGTATGAATTTTTTACACATGTATCTCTGCGTAACTACAATTGGGTTACATCTCGTGGCTTGAAACGGTTGAAATATAACTCACATTTATGCTTTACTTTACTTCTCGTCGACAGCGAGGCCATTTGAGAACGTGAAAAAACACATTGACAAAAACTGGGAGAGGAATGCGTTATGGCTACCACTGTAAAAAAAATCCTAGAATGTTTAGGAAGTAATTATCATAAACTACCATACTTCCGCCTTGTAAATATGCAAACTTTTACAACTTGTACGATACAAGTCTGGTAACTTCAGTATACATTTGACTGTTTTATATAAGTGTTTGGGAGTGCTACCATAGATGTCTGAGGAACAATTCTACCACACCTACTTCCTTAGCTCTCCTATACGCACGTGTGGCAAATTGACAAACTATTTTTTAGACTGTAGTGACTAACAAAATGACGTTATTATTTGGCAGCAAGATAGAATTCACTGGAATATGCTCACCCAAACACTCTCCGTAACGTTTTAGACTTCAGACATTCGTGTCTTTGTACGCCCCGTATGACAGTAAAGTGGGTACTATGCAGCTGACGTTATTTCATTTGTCGAAACAGTATGCCTACTTACAAACTGTCAACCAACAGCAGAAGTCAGACGAACACACAGTAACTTGGAGTATAGTCTGCTGTCTGATAATAACTAGAGATGATGGTTTATCGCGGGAAAACTTGACTGTTTCCTGGTTTTCAACGTACGTTCAATTTTCTAGAAGCTCTGGCTTTCGCTTGTACGTGAAGCTGATACCCTATTTGACTGAGCCAATAAGAATATGCTGTTGTAATATTTGAAGCCTGTTATTGGTCTTCAGCAATTACGTACATCGTTTTCAAGGGTATGTTGGAACGAAACATTTTCGCGTTATACCGTCATCTCTAAACATGGGACAGCAAAAAAAATAATAACGCATTTTTACTAACGCTTACAAAGGAAGCCTTTCGCGTGTCTACACATTTTTCTACTTTCTGAAGATATATAGGCTAAGGCAAGTAGGCAATTTCTAACTTTATAGTTTTGAGAAAATCCAAAGAAACCCCCATTCGTTGCAAAATATTTCATCTCTGGGTGTAATATTTTTAGTAATTTTTCATATAAATTAATCAAAGTGAAGTAATTTTTTTTATAGAACTACGCAATCGTTTTTACCGCAAGCTAAAATTACAAATACATTTCATCTAATCCATCAACTCAGTTACACACTTCCAATTTTTACTATATACGTAAAATACACAACCATTGCCACGAAGTGTCACGAAGTTATTTGCTATACAGTATAGAAGTAGCATTGGTGTATCAATGTCCGTATGATTTTGACACGCCTACTTACTTCTTAAAAAAAAAAAAGATAAAATGCGTGATATTCGCCGATCACGTGAACAGGCTGGAAATCAGGTTCACTCCAATGCGCGCTGTAGAAATTTATCCACCCTTGGGGAGTTGATATATCGGTATGTATGTACGTAGATTAAAATCGGTTTTTACATTAACTTACATTCAGTCTGACTTCACCAAGAATATTGTAAGGGATCTGTATTAGTGTTAGTGCTGTGACTGTTAATTTTATCACTGTACAGAACTCCATTATGAGTACATTTCGTTTTACGGAGACAACTGAAATGTATGTTAATGTTAAGATTTAGTAGTACCTAGTGTTTTATTTGCACGTTTGTGCACGGAAGCCGAAACACTGTAAGACCGACACTGGTACGTGAGGCAAGAACTTCACCACAGTATAAATGCGCGGAGCACTTAGCTACGATGAAGTGTTTTCGTAGCATGAGTTCTTATACGGTACTTCTATGGCTCTACCACATATTTGTGAAAAGTATAGCATGTATACCAAAGTATACTTTTATATTTGTAATTTAGGAATTCGGTTCGAATATTTACAGATGCAACTGAGTAAAAATATTTTTCTACAAATTTGAGGGTTTTTATAATTTTATTTCTAATAAACAAATAACATTTTAAAAATCATAGGAGCACACTTTAAAGAATTATTTTCCACTAATTACTGTCGGTACTCCATTCTACCCATGTTCCTCCCTCCCCTTAAAAATAATTATCATATATTTTTCTGCGGAAACCTTCGAGGGAGCATGCACAACAACCCACCAACTTTTTTGTCACTAAATGCCCCTCTTTCCCGTTTTACCCACCCCTCTTCCTATATTATTTTGGCAGAAACCTGCGTTGATGCACACACAACAACGCTTATAAAACTCACTTCCATTTATAAACAGAATTCTAAGCACCAACTTCCACGTTTCTAACTTCAAAAATCATACTTTTCATCCCTAATTAAACTTCCTTGGAGGACGAAATTTCGGGAATTCTTCCACGGTGCTCGCCTACGTTTTATAAGGAACTTTGTGCAAACTTTCATGCTTCTAGGCCCTCTGCTGTAAGATGTGTGTTATCTGTCAGTCAGTTTTAAGAATTGTATTAAGTAGTGCGTGTGTGTACATATGTATGTATATGTATGCGTATAGGTGTATATGTGTATATATATATATGTATATATATACATATATATGTATATATATACATATATATGTATATATATACATATATATATATATATATATATATATATATATATATATATATATATATACTAAAAATGTGGGAGGTATTGCTGAAAGTGTGCATAAATTTAACGTACATGTCTATAAAATATTTACAGTAAAACAACTTAATAATCCGGCAAAAAAGTTACAATGCGTTATAAATGGTCCCTAACGATGATTTGACGATGCTATAAATACTATGACTTTAACAGTCATACAGGTAAGCATTGTCGCTCTGAGTTCCTACCGTTCCTTGTTTGCTTGAAATTTGGATCTTAAAATATGTGTGGATGCATGTCATTTATTACAGATTTTTGAAGCCGAAATGCTTTATTTACTAACAATTCGTGTAAATAACTTTTATATAAGCTCCGTTTTAAAATAATATTTTACTTATAGTTTAGTGGCATTCATTAATTAACAAGCTATTACGGATCTTTTCATGTGATAAGGTTCAAATCCATTCATTCTCCCCGCAAATTCAAGCAATGTTAACAAAAAGCACTCATTTTGTTCCAAAACGTTAATTTTTGCCACTTTATTTTCACTAATCCCTGTAGTTGGAATGTTTTAAGTCATGAAACACAAGTTCTATACTCAACAAGGAAAAAATGCAAGTACGCGTATAATCTACTACTTCCCTCACGCTCCTCTCCACACTCGCAAAATTTTCTAGTTCAGTGTAAAATAATTTCTTAACGTGGGCAACCATTCCTCACACTCTGTGACGTCTGATTTGAACGTAAATTGCTTACTTGCTTTTAAATCGAAGGTAGGATAGTTTTATTTGCCCTCTGATTTTTCGGTCCGTCTGGCTGTGGTCGCTTCGTTCGGTCAGTGATGTGGGTAATCAGCCCTATGATCGTCGGTAACTCTTCGAGAGTCACTCTGCATATCTCTGGTAGTACCTAGACCAACGACCGAGTAAAATTGTAATGTGTATTCCGTGCGGTGCCCTCAACGATATCAGAAGCCAGTGAAGTAATGGGGTGTTAGTATGGATTGGACGCGTTCGCCGGATCATTGTCGGAAGCCTCTGTATGCAGAGTGGTATTCACACTACGTGGCCTGCTGTCGACATGTTTTTTTCTCTTCTCGTGTTCTCTCCCTAGTGTAGTTGTGGGGGGAGGAGGAAGCTAGCACCAGTTCCTGACACACATGCTGGGAGTCATGTCAGCCACGTCACGTCACAGCCTGTCCCTGCCTCATGTTCCCTGTTTTAATTACCCACGTCCCTGCCGACCAGATCTCACCCCTCTGTTCCCAACCACATTCCCTCACCAGGGCTGGGCAGGAAGTGACCCTACTAGGCCTACTGCAGTGCGACGTCTACGGCAGCATCGTAAAAATCCTAAATAGTAATGGAAGTTATAAACATAGTACGGGACATTTGTCACATTCAGCTTGTAAAGACAGCAATCTTTGAGCACTGTAACATAAGCTGTATGTATCTGACTGTTTCTTAGATATGTACAGGAACGGAAAACATTTTTCTTAGTCCACCTTTAAATCAGTATGGTTAATTTACAAGTATATTTTACAGTGTAGAATTTAATAAGTGACCTGCAAATTTAGCGTTATTATCTGACAAGTTACTGTGAACTCATCTGACTTATTGTAACAAATTTCATCCTTAAAGATGATGGTATATTGCGAAAAATGTTTGTACCAACATACCCTTGA
Organism: Medauroidea extradentata; assembly: GCA_003012365.1. NCBI lineage: Eukaryota > Metazoa > Arthropoda > Insecta > Phasmatodea > Phasmatidae > Medauroidea > Medauroidea extradentata. Next base: position 53,504 of record PNEQ01047151.1, read on the forward strand.
AAACACTGTAGTATCGAGTGAGTCGTGTATGATTAGGTGATATACTTCTGACACAACATAGCTGTCTGCAGACCAATAACAGGCATCAAATATTACAATAGCGGGATTATTATTGTCTCAGTCAAATAGCGTAACAGCTCCACGTACTAGCGAAAGCCAGAAATCTTTTCATAACATGAACGTATGTTGGAACCCAGTTAACAGTCATGTTTTCCCGCGATTGACCATAGTCTCTACTCATCGTGTAATGCGGAGACCCGAAGATACGAAGGCCTGGAGCCAATAACGTCACGGAGTGTGTCCGGGTAAGTAAAGACTGGTGAATTCTAGCCTGTCGCCAGATAATAACGCAAAATATGCACGTCTATAGATTTAGCGTATCTTACAAAAATTACCCTTTTCTTCACAAATTACATTTGGAAGTTGATGTTGGTATAGCTGTCAAACCGTTTTGTGGCATAAGTTTCAGTCCTACAGACCTTTAAGTTCCGAGATATATTTTGTTCAGATGACTGAATAGAGGTAGAAATTTTACAGCGTCCTGCAAACATATTTTACTACCCAACGCGTGTTAAATTAACGAAAAATAATATTACCATTTCGAATTAATAAGTTACGTTTTATGAGTAACCTTGATTTTCTCTGGATTTTACCAAATTATATATGGCCTTTATTACGTCATTGTCTCTTTTTATTTAATACAGTAAATAAAATTCTGTATTAAAGATCGTTCAAACTTCGGTAAATGTTTTAAATAACTTACTTGCGTAAAAATTGATATTCAGATAAAAGTACACTGAAAAAAAGCATATTGGTCTCCACAAAATATTTTGTCATTATGGACCCTACCAAATTTTTTTGTGGTGACCACAAACATTTTTATACTGCCCTAATAAGGTTTTGCAGTGACTACAAAAAATGCAGGTGAAGACCATAGTGACAAAATATTTTGTGGCCACAACAAAACCGATTTTTTTTCTTTGTACTGCAGATCTAACGCCTATTAAATGTTATATTAAAACCCTAAATGAAATATCGATGGTGTTGAGCTGCAACTTCGTATGTTAGGACAGGCAAAAGCACTTTAAAAACATAGTAATGACAGTATTTCTCGTAATAACTGTTCTGACATCTTTACCATACAAGAACATAAATTTAAAATTATATAACACATATTAATCAATATATAGGTATAACAGTGACATACAAGTTTGTTGTATACGGTAAATTGCTTTGTTTTGACATACGAGTTTGCAGTTCAACACCATCGAATGTTCGAATTCTCGTTAAAAAGTGCACAACTTGTAAAATAAAATTATGTGTGACATTTCATTGGGTAATATTAAGTAAAGGAATGCGTATTTATGTGCGGTTCTGATATATTCCAGAATAAACATGTAAAGTTGTGACTGATTATAAACTCTGGTGATCACGCTGTTTTTAAATAATTGGCCAGCTTTGTGGTGAACACCATTTCGTTCAAATTCCTTGGCTTTAGTTTTAAGATCGTTCTTAGGATTATTTTGCGTCCACTAATGCTTTACTTGGTAATTTTGTTAATTCGAATTTTGTAAGTTTGATCTTATGTATCTATAGCTAGTACGAGTTGCTACAGGTCAAGTTAATTGTTTAGTAACGGCCGAGCACGTAGAGTTAAAAATATAAGAGAAGTAGGCGCGCGTTCTTGCTAGCATCGGCTGACTATCTTAGCTTGGAGACACGTCACCAACCTGAATAATGGGTGAGGCGAAAATGTAAGTGTTAAAATCGAGAAACCTTGCGTCTGTCGCGAGAATACCATCTCATCACGGTTGTGTCCAGCTATTCTATGCACTCAGGAATGTCCGGCAAGGCATTTTCGAATAAATATATTATATTTAACAGTTTTGTCCTAAGTCAAACTTTCAGGAATGATGGAATGATAATGAAGAATAAAAGAAGGAAAATGAGACGGGGGGATGGTGGGCCGGAAATGTCTCTGTTAAGAGTTATGTTTTTTTTTTTTACAACATAACCGTTATTACACACGAGATGAACATGTAGTATAGGGGATGTTGGGTATGGCGGGTTCGCAGGTTCTGTAAAACTCTTTATTACATCTATGGTGACGTTCTGATAACGTCACAGGCAGCAAGAATTCTTACCAGAAGGGCTTCTGCATTACGTACCGCGGAAGAGATTATTTTGTTTATTTTGTTCTTCTCCGTCTTCGTTGGTAAGTTTGACTTAGTATTATCGAAACACTCGTGTGTATACACACACACACACACACAAATATATATATATATATATATATATATACACACACACACACACACACACACCAGCAAGTTTCGCGTTATTTTCTGACATCAGACTGCTGATCTTCTAAGTTACTGTGTGCTAACTAGAATAATGGAAAATAAGTTTTTCTATTAGAATTTCATAATAATATTGTCATCGGACATTCAAATTCATCGTAAAATAGTTTTCATAACATATATGTTATTCTGGTTCCCTGCCATGTGAGACATAAAGCTGGGAAAATTATTACTCTGTGATTGATTTTTTTGTTTTGGCAATATAATTTCATCGTTTTGTAGTGATTATATTTTAAAGTTACTGGATAAGAAATTGTGGGAAAATACCTAACTTTTCAATAATTTTTGAGAAACTAATTTTTGGCCAGCTTTAGATCATGAAATGGGTCACTGTGCTCGAACATACATATATACACTACTTTTGCCGCGAAAATTTTTTGCAACATTATGTTTAAGTGCGCGTACACATCGGTATGTCTGCGTCATGGTAATTGGCAGCGTATATTTGCCCAGACTGTCTCTAATTTGACTACACCACTCACAGTAAGACAATTGTGGCACCACACGTCTGTAATTTGCCAGTATAACCTCAACACAGTGAAAAAAATTGTGTATTTACAAGAAAAATCTTGTAAACTAATGTCAGAACGTAACAAGTCAGGTAATGAAAGTAAGATGTCAGAAACCTTTAAAAGTGGTTACAAATATCGTAAACACCTTTGCGAATTAGTAAAATAAACGTTAATGAGCAAATTTTTCGATCAGGAACAAAATAAACCTAGGAGACCTGACAAATTTTATAAAACATTTCATAATTTTACAAAAAAAAATTTTTGGAAACCAGTTTCTAAAAAATTCATTGTAACACTACAAAAAAATGTTGTAAACATAACCAGATATTAGCTGTAAATATACAAAATTTGTTTGTATATTTACAGAAATGTTTGTAAATATACAAAGAAGTTTGTAAAAATACAAGTTATTTGTAAATTTTACAAAAATACTTTGTAGTGTTACCAAAAACCTTTTTGGAAACTGGTTTCCAAAAAACCTTTTTGAAAAAGTACAAATTTTTTTTTTTTACTGTGAAGACAAGTGAGATTGCAACATCCAATCACTGGCCATGAAGCAGAGCTGCAGATGTGCACATAAGACATTGAAACCAATTGCTGCAGAAATCTTTTGGCCATAAAATCGTGGCTCAACGATGGGTTTTGTATCTATATTGACTAGTGTTTATTTGAAGCACTGTCTTCAACAAGCCCAGATAGAACTGTACAGCTTCAACACAGAATGTGTGGAATTTGTCCCAAAACTGTTCACTCGTGGATCATCCAGTAATAGTAGGACAAAGATACTATACTTTGTGGAGACTATGAAGACGGCAAATGGACGTAATTATGTGAATGGGAACCAACCCGCAGTTCACTGGAACTGAAATATTCTATGTCAAAGGCTACTGTATGTATCTAAACCGAGTATAAACCGCTTTTCTGGGCTCCTATATGTCTTCAAATTTTTTTAAACGTTTTTTTTTTTTTTTTTTTTTTTTTTTTTTTTTTTTTTTTTTTTTTTTTTTTTTTTTTTTTTTTTTTTTTTTTTTTTTTTTTTTTTTTTTTTTTTTTTTTTTTTTTTTTTTTTTTTTTTTTTTTTTAGGATATACTTCTGACCTTCTAATTTTGCTTGGTATAAGTATCTCAAAATAAATTACTTTGTGGGTTGGTTCGTTTATACATAACTATGTCCAAATATGCTCGCGATTTTCCATTGTCTCTACAAATGACAGAAGGTGAACTGTAGAATGCTCACTATGCTGTAGTGCGGGCGTACAAACAAATCAAGACCCGGAAACAAAATAATCACAACGCGTGTTCGGGTTACTATAGGCCAGAGAATTCTAGCCGTTCGCCAAACAATAACGAGAAATTGGCATGCCTCTAGTTATGTATATTGGCTCAGAAACGCAGTGTTATAAAATACTACATCTTCGTGTAAGATTGTCCAGGTTATGTAATTTATCTTGTGTTACATATTTTTCGAGATTGTTGTTATTTTGATTGTTTTATGAGTTTTTTTTAATATTCTTCTTACAGTTTTATATCAAAGACCACTGCTAACGTTACCTATAGTAAAAAATATTGCCAAAAAATTAAAATTTAGGTAAAGACTATTTAAAAGAAGAGATTTTATGTTTAAATTGTACAATGTATAATTTATATATAAATTTATTGAAACGAATTGTATTGTTAACATTTTAACACATTTTAGAAACTGAAAATTTGTTTCTGAATCCATTAAAAGTTTTAAAATTAAAAGTAAAATTCAAAGAGAGGCAGGAAAGAGGACGGAATCGGCAATGTCCTGGAGTGAGAAAATGTCCCGGTGATAGCAGACAACAGCGTAAAATTGAAATCCGGATAGTTGAGTGAGTGAGAGATTTCGGTGAGCGCTTAACATCGAGGTCTTCGACGCTTGTGAAGGGTGATATGAGGTGAATATGGAGCAACAACGGAATTAAAGGGCGGGGGAAACGGGAGATCCCCGAGAAAACCCGCCGACCAATGGCATCATCCGGCACGATTCCCACATGCGAAAATCCGTGAACCGACCCCGCCAGGAATCGAACCCGGATCGCCGTGGTGGGAGGCGAATGGTCTGACCAAATGCCACCGCGGCCCTCCGGATAGTCGAGCCGGTAATCGAAACCACATACAGTAGTTCTGATTGTGCGGACAATGAGCTGTCCCTGCGCCATATTGTTCCTTGGTGAGGGGGTTGAGAATACCACGGCGCACGTAGAAGATAATTGCCACAGCTTGCGGTATTATCTGTGCTGAGTTCTGGCCTAGAGGCGAGTGATATAAAAGTTCCTTTCATTCCGCAGGCAGTGGTCGTCCCGTTATTTATCACAAACGTTGTTTTCTTTTCTATGTCCTGCTACGCAGACTAATAGTGTTCAGCCTTCTGCTATGTACAGTACATCCCCCATCCCCCTCCGGTCGGAAAATGAGATTTCCGCTGCTTGAGTTATTGTGGGTTTTCAAACTTGTTAAAGGGGATCTGTGGCCGCGGTGGCCCAATGGCCAGGCCATTCGCCTCCCACCAAGGCTATCTGGGCTCAATTTCCGGCGGGGTCGGTCCGCGGATTTTCGCTGCGAGATTCGTGCCTGTCGATGCCGCTGGTCGGCGGGATTTTCTTGGGAATCTGCCGTTTACCGCGCCCCTTAATTCCGGCGCTGCTCCATACTCACCTCATGTCACACTTCACCAGCGCTATAGACCTTGATGTTGAACGCTGACAAAAATCTGTACTTACTCACTCAAACTTGTTAAAATGTTTATTTTATTTTGGTTTAACACAGGCAGCGCCATTTCACCAGGGAGCAAATTATTTCTCTCGCCCCACTTCTTTTCCCAAATTTTAATTTCAGAATCATAATGGCGTTGGTTTAAATGTGAACTGTCACCTAGCCAAAGTACCAAGTCACATTCATATCAAGTGACTTGGTTTTTATTACTCCCCTCATTCCCTTCCCCTAAACTCAAAATATAGTAGGCGATGTTGAAAAATTACAAAAAAATGTACATTGCTGTAAATTTCATTGGAAACTCTGTGGGTGGACGAAAGGGTATAGAGCATTCATGTAACAGGTGCCCACTTTTCATGTTCTGCTTATTTTCCTCTGTCAGCAAATTTCTATATTTCCGCACTTGTTGATATAAACATAGCAATCAACGTAAAAAATAAACGCGGAGTGTAGGGGTAAGTATTCGAAAGTTAAATACTCAGTTATCATTCATATATAAATTTTTTTATTTTTTTTAATGACAAGGCAAATTACAGTTTGCCATTAACATTCACTGAGGTTTACCAATCAGTTATTATGACTGGAAAAACGACTGCTGCTATCGTATTGCTATTACTATTATTACGTATTAATTAGGTTATTTCTAAAATTATATTAAGTTATTTTATTTGTTTGTTATAGAAATTAAAGTTAATGATTTTGATGTTAATTTTTTACGCTAATTGTATTCACGGAGTGCTTTGGCCACTTCCGTTATTTAAAACTATTCTATAAAATATGTATTCATTAAAACTGCTGATTTTACAAAAAAAGTTGATGCAAGTAGTAGTCATAGTATTGTTTTTCGAAAATATTTTCCATGGTGTTTATTTTGAGAGATTCTTTTTGTATATAAAAATCACTGTAATTGTAGCTACTAATTCAAATTTATTTCGATCATGGTATCCCAAATTGTACAAATGTATCCAAAAGAAAATTACACCCAAAACGGTTACATTTTTGCTACACTAACAAATGCACGTTGCCAAATTACATAGGCAAATCCAAAGTGGTATTCGAAACAATGGGGTATTTTCATGTTTTTTCAAAAATTTCCTGGACATTGCTCCACTGACATTAACGATATCACATTTATCATTTTATGACCTCGCAATATATATTTTTCGTTCCTTTTTAAACGTATAACTGAAATGTTCAAACATTGGTCACTCACTGAATTAAAGCGATTCTGTTAGTATTTTAAGATATCACGCAATTCATTCTTTGCGTGCTAAACATCCAGTAAGTTTATTGTCCGTTTGTAGATTCATGGACAATGCTGACTAGCCGTCATAAAGTCAGTGATGAGATAACTGACCATCATAAAAATGTTGATCTTATAAATTATATGGCTATGTACATGTATGAGGCATGCTTAAAATGTTTTATAAATTTGTTAACTTCCAGTAAATTTAATTTTTTAAAAATTATCTTTAGATAAAACGTAAAATAAAAATTTAAAACGGCTTTAAAAAATGCTATTAATTCCCTACGAAAAATTATTTCATACAATAAATACCGTTAGGAGGACGAAAAAAATCAAATAACCTTAAACGTAAGAAATCCAATTGTAACAAATATGAGAAGTGAGACAATAAGATCAAAGAAAATTGCCTACTTTCAGAAAACACAATAAAACGTAGAAAATATCCCACATCAAGCGGTTTGGATACCTCAGATGCATGAATTTGAATTATTTTCTTGCAGGAATCTGTCGATGGCGTCCACAAACAGGATTCTCGCCGTAGAGCAAAAAAGAAAGCTTGGAAGGATTCGCGCCAAGACCACACATCCTTCCAAACTGGTAAGCCAGCGTCAATTTTATATAAGGTTGAATGACATATTTTCTGGTCTCCATTATCTTAAAGAGCCTACATAGTCAATAAATTAGCACCATTTTGGGATGCTTTGTTGATTCTAATTTCTCACAGAATAATATAACTTTCACAAAGGGCTGTGGTGGTCGAGGGGTTAGACCTCTCGTCTCCCATCTAGTAGATCCTTGTTCGATCCTCGGCGGATTCGGTCCAGGATTTTTCGCATGCGGAAAACGTGGCGGATGTTGCGTTGGACGGTGGATTTTCTCGGGGAACTTCCGTTTATCCCCGCCACTCTCTTTTCGTTACTGCTCCACACATCCTTACCGCATCCATTCTTCGGGTCGGACGGGCGACAAGCATGTCTCGCTAGTCGAGTAACCGGCCTAACCTTCACCCCAGCCTTCTCTCATACACAATGTGGCCCTACCCGAAGGAGGTAACACGTGGTGGATTTACTTCTGTATTAAAACCCTTTAGTGACTTTTGTGATAAAAGCGACTAAAAGCAAAGCGCTTTTTTCATATTTTCTGTCCCTTTTTCCCTTCTACGCTTACAGATACTTCCCTCCGGTCCCTGGATTTTCACATGTGGGAATCGTGTCGGACGATGCCGTTGGTCAGCGGGTTTTCTCGGGGATATCCCGTTTCCCCCGCCATTTAATTCCGGCACTGCTTCACGCTCACTTCATGTTATCCCTCACCAGCGCTAAAGACCTCGATATTAAGCGCTGACCAAAATCTCTCTCACTTACTCACTCACTCACTCATTGTCACCCCTTGGTTTCCACCCCTCAGTGTGCCTTCACAGACGAGAACACGCCTAGCTGCCACTGTAAGTGTACGTCCGTTAGCCGTTTACTCTGGTCTCATCTATGTAAAGACGCTCATTAAGTCTACAGTAAATTAAAGTTATGTGTGTAGCGTGCCATTATTTCGGTGTGAACAGGGGCAGGGCGAGTAGTTTAAATGTTATGATCACAGAGTGGCCCACGTGTTCACACCCTTAACACCTAGTAATGATACCGCGGCAAAAATCAAAAACACAGAGAGACCCGGTTGCCCAAGTTGACAAAGTGTGTTGCAATGCATGTCACGATTTTGGGCTTCTGTAGTGAGGAGTTCAGCCATCACGTGGTGCAGTCTTGGGTAATCGGTAGGGATAGGAAGTTTTCGCACAACTTTGTTTCAGTGCCTTACGTACACATATGCAATTATACTTCGTATATATTAGCAGTGTGTACTTGTGCAGAGTCGTCTTTTATTTGACTGCGCCAATCGGAACAAGGTTAACTGCGACTTTATGAGCAAACATTTATCCCGAATAATGCATTTGTAGGGACTGGAAAATTTCGCGAATTCAATAACCTGTAGGCTAGAATCCGTTATCCTATGCATACTCAAGCCCCGTCTATTCGTTCATTGTCTGCTGGTCCACTGAGTAGCACCTAGTTGACTAATAGTCGGGGCTTGAGTATGCATAGTATCATAGATACTAGCCTGCAGGTCATTGAATTCGCGAAATTTTCCAGTCCCTATGCATTTGTTAAGCGTGGTCTCTTGCTACACAGTCAAATGTAAGATATTTCGGCGTTAGATATTTTTCTTCAAAAATGCTTCATTCGAGAATTAACTTTTCTTAGAACGTTAGGGAAAAATAATGGCTAATGTTGCTGTTTATTGATTTTTGCTAACTGGGCTTCGAGAAACCTACAAGTTTAAATTCATACTTTTAGCACGGAATTACGTACCGTGCCCTGGAGGGTAACGGAGCTACCTGTGTATGAATATAACGTCATTGTAATGTTGACTGGAAGTGAGTTGATGATGCTTGTTGTGTTGTCAGTGTCGGAGAAGAACCCGTGCGTCGAGGCGGAGCGCAGCTTCCAGGTGCTACTGAACATGGCTGGCAACCCTGAGTGCCTGGGCTTCCTGCTGAGAGGCCTGCTGTCTCACATCCCCAGTTTACTGAGGCTGCTCCAGAACCTCAACAGGACGACGCTGCACGCCAGCCTCGCCGCTCTGTTACACCACGTGCTCAAGGTACATATCTCTCTTTCTTTATATCTCTCTAGTTCTATGTCTTTAGGCGATAATTAGAGATGATGATTTATTGCGGGAAAACTTGACTGTTTGTTTGGTTTCAACGCACGTTCAGCTTACCAGAAGATTAATGGCTTTCGCTTGTACGTGGATCCGTTGCCCTATTTGACTGCGCCAATAATAATCCCGCTATTGTAATATGTGATGCTTATTATTGGTCTGCAGGCAACTACGTTGTCAGACGTATATCATCCATTCATATATGTCACAAGAAACTACAATGTTTTCAAGGGTACGTTGGCAGAAAAAAATTCGCGATGTACCGTCATTAGAGATTGTGGTATATCACGAAAAATTTTTGTGCCAACATACCCTTGAAAACATTGTAGTTTCTTGTGACATAAATGAATGGATGGTATACGTCTGACAACGTAGCTGCCTGCAGACCAAAAATTTGCATGAAATATTACAATAGCGGGATTCCTATTGGTTCAGTCAAATAGGGCAACATAGCTTTGAAAACACTGATAAAATGTAGCTGTCTGCAGACTGATAATAATAGCATCAAATATTACAACAGCGGTATTCTTATTGGCTCAATCAAATAGGGTAACAGGTCCACGTACAAGCGAAAGCCAGTATTCTTTCCATAATAACAATGCACGTTGAAATCCAGCAAAATGTCAAGTTTTCCCGCGATAAACCATCATATATAGTGATTATACTAAGTAGCCTGCTGTAAGGACCACTTACTGAGAATGTGATATCTCGGAGGCTCGCTCACCCATTTTCTGACCCGCACACTTTCCTGACATGTTGCCTGCGTTGTCATAGTACTGATCTCGAATCATGGATATCAGTGATCTTATCACACACTTATATATCACAATCCAGTTAGGGATGTATTGTTAGGTTGAGTACTCGGACGGACCAGCTAGATATGGCCTACCTGCCTCATGCTTATTTTTGGACCAGGGAGGCTGTAAACTTATGGCCAGACAGTTAATTAGAAAGTCACATCTCATTGTCTCAGTTAAAAATGTGTTCAATTAAAAGAAAACTTGTTCTACCTGAACGACATTGTGAAATATTTCAGCATTGAGACATTTCGGTTATTTGTGCACTTAGGGAGACCTCCTACCAAGCGGTTAAAATGCGTCGCAGTGTGTTCATTATCAGGCTTCTTTATGAAACTATTCCACATGCACCCATTGTGCCAACGCAGGTAGGCGGTGTCCTTAATACGAAATACTAAAATGTGATATATATATATATATATAATGCAATTTTTTTAGTAAATTCTGTTCTATTACACTTTTTCGTTAGAAATTTCATACACAATACTTTTTATTAGAAAGATTTATTTTTAAAATTCATTCATTGAGAATTAAGTTAGTTAAAAGTGAATTCCCCACTTAAGCTCCGTGGTTTTAATCTTGCTGGTCAAAGACAGCTCTTAATAGAGTTAAATTCAGGGCCACGTCGAATGGGAGGCAAATGGGTCGTTTGCCCCGGGCATCACAGTCTACGAGACTTTACTGTATAGATTAAAAATATACTGGATGTCCAGCAACAAACGCATATTAAGAACACCACGCAAATCCCGTGCTAAATTGGAGACGGAAATGTTTATGGCAAAATGTTGTAGGATGACATTTTACATGAACAATTTGGCAACATAACACTATATTTAGTTTCCTCTTATGCTCCACATATATATTACATACCGTACTACTACTGTTCTGGAGTGCATATTAGGTTACAGGTTAAAATTCTGAGCAGTCGAAACATTATTCTACGTTTAATTAACGTAATACCTGGACGTGGTGCACAAGAGAGGAATTTCTCCATGTAGTGTTGCCACATTGCGGACGTAAAATGTAGTCGTACAACATTTTGCCACTTACATTTTCGTCTCCAATTTAGCTCAGTTTTTTCATGGTGTACTTTTTATGCGCTTGTTTCTGGACAACCTGGGTATGATTCATAATTTAAAATTTATTGGCTTTTATAAAGTTCCAATTAAACCGTGATGGTTGTTGTGAAGTATAGTTTCAAGTGTAAAGTGTATTTTTAAAAAGTGGTGTAACAATCACTTGTTTTCAGTTGAATTATTAATTTACTTTTGCAGCAAATCCGTTGACTTTGGTATTTAAATATTTCCTTCAGGGTCATGTTTTTCGAAATTTTTTACATGCCATTCCACTTTATAACCACTCAGAAAGAAATTAAATTGAATTTGTAACCAGTACTCTAAACGACAACGTCATTGGCATGCAGGACTGCCGCGGTCACAGCAATGACAACACATCCAACATGTTAGAGAAGTGGTGTGAAGGCCTATAAGCGCACATTGTCACTGCATCTAGAAAGGATGGGGCCTACGATTTGTGTTTCCCCGGGTTTCACATTCTCATGAAATGGTCCTGTAAATGAATAAGTGACTGCGAAGGTTGTAACATGCAGCAACTAGAGATGGGCATGGTATCGTGTCTCGATAGTGTCGGAGAAGACAGTGTGTTGACTGGTGTTGTTACAGACGGCTGTGGAGACGCGCGGCGCCAGCTTGAGGTCGAGGGACAGCGAGGTGTCGCGACGCGAGCTGAGTGCCACCCTGTGCCTGCTGCTGAAGGTGTGCCTCAGCCTGATCCATGGCGTGCATGACCTCCAGTACACCGCCATGGTCACCATCAACAAGGTGATCGACGTGTGTGTGGTGCACCGCCTCGCGCACTGCAGGGTCAAGGCGTCCGAGGCGCTCCAGCACCCGTGCAACGACAGGTAAGCCCCTACTCTATGTCTGCTCTATGAACTTGTCACGTCTACGAACGTCTTTTTCTTCTCCCCACTTCGTTTGGACCCGTAAAGGGGTTGGGAAAGAAAATCCCCGCTATCGAAATATGTTGTTCAATGCGTGAGAGAATGGAGGCAAGAGAGGTGTATGAGTAGAGGGATAAAAATAGACGGTGCACATGGTAACCATAGAACTATGTTCACCAATGATTATCCGAGGAGAAGAGAGACAAAAAAACCAACTTTTCATTTCTAAAATTGTTGCGGATATGCATGGTTTTCATATTCTCCCGTCATACGACGTCCTAAGAACGACGTGTCGCCGATCTGACACTTTGCGAGCATTATTCTGTTACCATGATTTGTAAGGCGTCATCTCTGTGATTAGCTCATCGTACATATAAAAGGAAGCCAAGATTGCCATTAATTATCATTTCATATAGTTATTATCTCAGTATGTAGCGAGTTATTATTCTGATAAATATAAATATAAATTTCCTCACGTCTACACCATTTTGACAAAAATAATGTGTATGTAATGAAGAAATACCCGATGTTTTGAAACTCTGTAAACCTCCTAATATTTGCAATTATGTAATGTAAAGTCTAAAATAATCTTTAAACTTATTTATTCTGCAGCCATACTGTTGATTTTGAAGTGAGAAATTGTTGCAGTGTTTTGAAGTGACATAAGATCTATAGTAATAACAAAAATTATATGTACTGAATGAAAAATCTTAAGATGCATTTAAAAAGCTATAGTACCATTTAAAACTGTATGCATTAGATTTTTTTAATTGCTCTATCTTTTGTGAACTGGATCAACACACATTTACTGACAACTATAACAGCAAAATATTTACCTCTTATTACTAAGCTTATTATCATTGTCAATCCCTTGGTACATGTGTTTGTGTTTGCGATATTCTTATCTTGTCGCCATGGTTTAATGCTGCTCTTCACCGAAAAGGCGTTTATTTATAGCTGTACCAAACATTGTCCATTGTCCAACTCTTACACACTACCTCCAGTAGCAACATACGTTGGACCAACGGTTGAGAATTGGTTGGAATGGTTGGCAATATGTTGTGTTGGAAACCATACATTAATAATATAACGTTGGCCCAACATTAGTTTCCAAAGGAAAACCAACTTAATGCATTTGATTATAATAATGATAAAATGTGTCATGAAAGACACAAAATAACATATTTATCGTAAAATAAACCGCCAAAAATATTGATAATGAAAATTCTTTATTCATTGATAGAATGATGGGAAAGTGTTGGAAACACAACCGTTGGTTGTTAGTGTATACGATATGTTTGCCAAACGTTACTTTACAACCAATATCCAACCTAAAGAATTATAAGAACAGAATGCCGAACAGTCAATAACATTAATATAATACAATATTTAATGTAAGAAAATTGTTAAAATACAGTTGTTGATAATATTTAGTCGTTGGAGGAATGTTGGATAATTTTACGAAAATAACGGTTGGCTATTAACAGACTTATGTACGTTGGGCCAACGTTATATTTTCACAAATTCCAACTATATTCAATTTTAAAATAGGACTTACACATTTCATAGACCCGATACCTTCACCTCGTAACTCAAAGAAAATTGCTAAAATGTGTTTTATAGTAATTTTTAATTCTTTGGTAGAATGATGGGTAATGTTGGTATGGCAACTGTTGGTTATTAGTTAATATGCACACGTTGGTCCAACATAATTTTACAAACAATATCCAGCTGAACTAATTTTACGAAAATAACACCAGAATATTTAATAACGTTAATTCATTGCCAATTTTTTTTTTTAAAGAATACTGTTCAAATACAGTTAATGGTAATTTTTTATTTGTTGGAGTGTTGGAAAAATGTGAGAAAGAGAACGATTGGTTACTAACAGATATATATTGGGCCAACGTTATTTTCAACTGAATTTCAACTAAAATAAATTTTAAAACTTTTATTTTACACATTTCATAGAACACATATATTCACCTTTTAATTTAAAAAAAATTGTTAAAATGTGGTTTGTTGTAATTTTCCAATCGTTGGTAGAATGATGGGTAAATGTTGGTATGACAACTGTTGGTTATTAGAAAATATGCTTGTGTTGGTCCAACCTAATTTGACAACCAATATCCGGCTTAACTACTTTAACGAAAATAACACCAGAATATTTAATAAAATTAATACAATGCCATATATATTTTAAGAATAGTGTTAAAATACAGTTAATGCAATTTTTTTATTCGTTGGTGGAGTGTTGGACAAATGTGAGTATGTTAGGCCAACGTTATATTTCAACTGATTCCCAACAAAATTTATTTGTAAAAAAGTATGAGTTTCACATTTCGTAGAACACAAAAATTACATCTTAAATCAAATAAAATTGTTAAAATATGTCATGGTAATTTTTCATTCGTTGGTAGAATGATGGATAAATGTTGGTATAACAACTGTTGATTGTTAGTAACTTAATGATAGATTGAAGGAAAAATTTTGAGAGGACAACCATTAGTTATTAGTAGGGCCACAATTTTGTCGCGAAAATATTTTTGCCCCACTTTGTTTCAGTGTCTCTTGTGCGCACCGGCAGCTATGCATCATGGTTGTTGGCAGTGTGTCTTTGTTCAGACATGTTTCTCATTTGACTGTACCAATCAGAATAACATTATTATGACTCCATACGTCTGTAATTTGCCGAAGCAAGTGAGGGTAAAATCATCCAATCACAGACGATGTAGCAGAGCTGCAGATGTACACATAACGCATTGAAACAAAATGTTGTAAAAATCTTTTCGCCATAAAATCGTGGCTCTAGTTATTAGCAATTATTCCCGGTAGCAAAATACGTTGGGTCAACGGTTGGAAATCATTTTGAACTGTTGGTACTTACATACATGCAACGTTGACCTAACATTGTAAGCCAAACTAAATTTTATGAAACAAATTTTTTGTGGAATTTATCAGCACTGAAAATAAATTGAAAAATAATTTTTTAGAATATTTGAATGGTTGATTGAACGTTGGCAACAAGTTGCCAAACATACATTTGACTTTTGATGTAGATTTTTATGCTGAGCTAAATGTTATAAAACCAATATTTTTCTTTTACACACAAAATAACATTGGAAATAGAAAATATAAATGTCACACACAATCTCACAGGCTATGAAGTATTCTAAAGATTTAGCATTAGAAGATAAAGTTTCTCAACAATTAAAATAGTTGGTTTAAAAGTTGATAATTTAAGTGGCAGAGTGTCTGAAAACTATCAATATTTCACTGAATGTAAGCGTTCAAATAAGCATTCATGTCTATAGCCAAACTAAGATAGCAAACAAAACATAATTTTTTTCAGATTGACATCGTTGTGTAATCGGTAAGGTAATGGGTCGTAACGTAAACTCATCTGTACATCGTAATGGTCGTGAGTTCGAAAACTGTGCACTTCTGGTGGACTTTTTTTTACACACTTAGGAAGTTTGTGCCGTACATGAGAGCTCTAAAAAATAAGAGCATTACATATATTTGTCTTTAATTTGCTTTTTTAGAGTACATTTTTCGGCAATTTTTTCATCCAACGTTTCACCAATGTTGGTGCAACGTAATTCCATTTGCAAAAGCCAACGTCGTGCCAACGTAGGCCCACGTGACATTTTGACATTGGCCCAACCTATAATGCCAACGTTGGGCCATTGCTGAACTAATGTTGTTTTCGGATTGGCATCCAACCAAAAAACCAATGTTGGGCCAACGTAGGCCCGTGTGTCATTTTGATGTTAGACCAACATAATTTTTCCAACGTTGGCCCAACCTTGAGGCATACGTTGGACTTACGTTGGCCCAACCAAAAATTGCTACTTGGGACAATATTAGTAATTTCCCACAGATAAAATATTTTTAGGTTACTTACCCGAAGTAAAAATTCAAACTATATACGAATAAAATAATTTTGAGTAAAATTAAATGTTTTAAGCTACAGAAAGACACATTTGTGTTTCATATAAAATTATTTGTAGTTAAAAAAATTCTGGAATCCATCTAAATTTTTGCATATCTTTGAGTAACACGTATTAAAAAATATATATTATTACATTACATAACAAATATGTCGTTCTGTAGTTTAGTACATTAACTTTCGCTATAAATTTTGTCCAGGGCCAGGAAAATGTCTCAAAATTCAATGAGCTGCATGTTAGAATAAACTATCCTATGCATTTCCAAGACCTGATCATTAGTCCACTAGCTGCTACTCAGTAGAACAGTAAACAGTCAAACAATGGACGAATAGACGGAGCTTGAGTATGCATGTGCGTCATTGAATTGGCGAAATTTTCCTTAACCTAACTATGTCATTCGTATCTTTTGAATAGTTTGACTTTGGGTAAGTAGTGAAAATACACGCAGACAAACAGACGAATAAGCACCTAAAGAAAAATTTTGACGACTGGAAAACAAGGGAAACCACACGCATTCCAGAAGGAATTAGTGAACATCAGAGCAAGGAAATTAATCCACAAGAACAATCACACAGGCACAGAAAACCAGCCAAGTAGGTTGTGGTCAGTTAACATGATTCTACAGAAGAAATCCCTTCAGTAAGTTGTTTTCTGTGAGGCACCATTTGCTGCAATGGCGTATGTCCAAAATTTTTCTTTGATTAGCAGCTTGCCCCCATTGTAAGAATCATTTAAAAATAACAATTGTGACTGATATTTGATAATAACGTAGTAAGTTTAATAGTTTTGCCAAAAAAATATTTTACAGCAATAAGTATAAGCTTATTTTAAGTTAAAATTTATTAACTAATACAGAAAATGCGGCTTAGATAAATACTAGCTAGCTTTTGTTAAGGGCGTTCACGTGGCAAAAATTCCAAATTTTATATTAGTTTAGCATAGTGTTAGATTTATAGACGTTACTTGTGACTATATTTTCCACTTGTAGAAATTTCTTAGCTCTCATGGTCTTTCCATAGTGGCATGCCAATGTCAGAATTTGCAAGTTACAGGAACATAGGTATAACAAAAATCAAGTGACTTACTCGAATGAAATGATTTACACTGAAATTAGATATAATGGGCCATATGCTAAAATATTTAAAAACACAAAATGGAATTCCTTTGTACTTTTTAAAAAATTCTGAAAATTACGAAAATTTACCTCCTTTATGGCAATTTTAAAAAAGACAAAATTACTTTGTTGTGTGTTTTTAAATCTATTAACATAGTGCCCATTGTATCTAATTTCAGTGTAAATTATTTCATTCGAGCATGTCACTTGGTTTTTGTTATACCTGTGTTCCTGTAACTTGCAAATTCTGACTTTGACGTACCGCCATTGGAAAACTATGAGAGCTAAAAAATGTCTACAAGTGGAAAATGTAGTCACAAGTAACGTCTGTAAAACTAACACTATGTCGTAAAAATATAAAATTTTGAATTTTTGCCACGTGAACAACCTTAACAGTTGTATTATGTTCTGTCATTTTTGAGTGAGCCTTCCTTGCGTCTGGCATTTATAAAACATGTTTTAGTATGACAGGTTGACAGTTCCAAAGAGAAAACTATGACTTTGATCACATGTCTTGTACGATTAAGTTTATAGGTCGTTCGGGATAACGTGATCACTAAAGATTTAACCTTTGAGAAAAACACTAGCCGTTACTGCATATACTTCCAGGTTAACAGTAGTTATCTTACTCGCTGTATGGTTGGCAACTAATAGCTTAGTATAGTTCCGTATATTTTCCTATTTAAATGCAACAGTACTGAAGCAAAACCAGCTGAGTTCGACATACTTGTGTGTTATATAATTAATAAACTTTTTAAATCAAACTATATAGGTTTCTACCGACGGCACAATTTAACTTAACACGCGGAGACATCAAGTGACGTGTCCAGAGCGGCTAGACATTTCCCGTACTTGGCCGTTACGCGTCGCGGAAAGATACCAATTGGCTGATAATAGAACTTTAGCAGGGATTTTTTGAAGTGCTCAAGTTATCTCGAACCGCCTGTAGGATAGTGTTGTTAAACAAACTCCTTGCAATGTGTACGAGTTGGAAAATGAACTACTGACGCGGAGGAGCGCGCAGAAATAGGTACATCAAAAGTGTCGTAATCCCAGGGTTCCGAGTCCGCCGCTGGCGACGAAGCTGCGACACGCCCCCGCGATATTATCTTCTTCAAACAGATTCTGGAGAGGAATTTATTCGAGGGATTTGAGACGCATCAGGCGAAGGGCCTGGCGTTTTAACGGCGCCCAGGTAATCGCATTAATTACACGAGGAACACGGACGGGGAAATACCACTTCGTTACCTACTTCACACCAACCTCCACCCCTTGCACCTTATCTACCCTCCACCATCCCTAGTCCCCACTCGCGCGTACAAAGTTAACCCCTCGCCACTTCGAACTTACCACTCCACAACACTTCCACGATCCCACGACGACGAAAGAGCTGACGCCTTGCCACATTCACGCGTCTAGCCAATTACACACGCCTCGGTTAACATTATCTTGACACTTTTCTGAGGAGAAAATCTTATTGCGTCAGAGATAGTGGAGGAAAAAGTGATGTGAATAGTCGGCCACAGCTGATCTAAGGTGAGGCGTTCGTCGCACAAATATATGTTTGTTAATAGTGACAAAATATATTCAGAACCTGTAAAACTTTTTTTTTTTTTTAAATTTATAAATTTTACTCTGTCGAAGAATCCTTAAATTTTTAATTAGAGCAATAACCCAAACTCCTGGTCATCTAATGGCCAGTTTATTTTTCATTTTGAGCTTAGTTCTAATTTGTCGTGTACTGAATCTTTAGTACATGTTTTATTTGATATGAGTGAATACTTCGAATTAAGATCATCTTACTATTAACTATTCATATGAATGTGTCTAACACATACTTGTGAAAGCACATTAAATGACAAATCTACATCCCCGGAATTAAACGCCAATATAGGTTTGAAAGGTTACTAATAAACCAACCATTACAAGAGAGGGTCAGCAGTACAAGTGACTAAACAGTTGTGGCATATAAGGGCACGTCTATCGCAATATTCTGATATATCTGAAAAAATGTAAAGCAAAACCACCACATTAAATACATCTCACCCCTTTCGCATTATTATGTCAGCACTGGGTCCATTTCCCATAATGTTTGTGACCTTTGCCTTTGTCTGTATGTAATAATTTTGGTAAGACGAATTCATCTTAATTTTCGACGTGGCATATGCATTTTCGACAATAGAAACTAATAAACATCAACAAGAATGCTTTATTGAACTGTACTCAGACTTGTCGGACGGGTTTAAAATTGTTAGGGTGTTGAAATTGACAGTGCATTATCAGATACGTACTACCAGAACCTTAAAATGATACCTTCTGCAAGCTGTAAGAATTTTACTCTCACAAGTGAACCGAATGTTTCTAAAAATTAAAATAATACCTTCGTGCAGTGTTGCCACATTGTGCATCAAAAATATCGCACAACATTTTGCCACTAACATTTTCGTTTTCCTATTTAGTCCAGGATTGTCGTGGTGTGCTAATTATGCGTTCGTTTTTGGACATCCTACATATTTTCATGTGCAGAGTATTTGATATGTAACAAAAGAACCTTCGACGACCCGTCACAGTTTACAAAATATTTAGTACTTCAACAAAATCTGTCTTTGGAAATTGGTTGCAAAAAAAAGTTGTCACTTTAAACAATTGTTGATAAATGTACACGAACGTATTTGTAAATGTCCAACTATTATTTGTAAGTATACAAAATTTTTTGTAAATTACAGACGTATTTGTATATTTATAAGCAGTTCCTGTAGAGTTTTCAGTATTGTTGTAAACTTACACACAGAAAATTATTTTACAAATGTTTTTTTTTGTAAAAGTTTAAAAATTGTTTTACTATGTAACTTTTAACAATAATAAAAGACAATGATAGAAGCTGTAGCCTAATAATAGTAGTAGTAATATTAGTAGTAGTAGAAGTAGTAGTACTAGTCTAGTGTCTGGACTGTTAAGTGTACCTCGCCAGTGACGAGTGTCTGTGTTTTGTGTTTGTTCGCAGTAGTGGCCTTACTCTAGACGGAACCAAAATGGCGGACGGGCATGCGCATGTCCAGCCGCCCATCTCCATTCCCATCCTCATCCCCGCCCCCGCCCCCACTGCCGGCCAGACGGAAAACAACAAGCGAAGTGCGAAAATCGGCGCCAAGAGACTTCCGTCCGTGTGGAAGCACGCGGCCAGCGAGCAGCAGGACCAAGTACGCCGGACCCTCGCCGAGGACTACGACAAGGAGGAGTCCGTCATAGGTGAGTGCTAAGATTGCATCAGCATATATATGGAGTGTAACTGATGAGTAGAGATGATGGTATATTGCGAAAATGTTTTGTGCCAACATAGCCTTGAAAAAACTGACACAACGTAGTTGTCTACCGACCAATAACATGCATCAAATATTAAAATAGCGGTATTCTTATTGGCTTAGTCAAATAGGGCAGTAGCTCCACGTACAAGGAAAAGCCAGTAATCGTTTGATAAGCTGAACACACGTTGAAGCCTAGCAAATAGTCAAGTTTTCCCGCGATAAACCATCTCTACTGATGAGTAGAGATGATGGTTTATCACGAGAAAACTTGACTATTTGATGCGTTTCAACGCACTCTCAGCTTATAAAATAATTACTAAGGACAGGCATTTTTGGTGAAAAAATGTTTGCCCCACTTTGTTTCAGTGCCTTATGTACACACCTGCAGCTCAACTTCATGGCTATTGACAGAGTGTTTTTGTGCAGAGTCGTTATTCATTTGACTATGTCAATCAGTACACGGATAACTGCCCCACATCACGTCTGTGACTTGCGGGTTTAACTTCAAGACGCTGGGTGTTAAGGCATCCAATCACTGACCACAAAGCAGAGATGCAGGTGCGCACGTAAGGCACTGAAATATAGTTCTGCAAAAATCATTTCGTGAAATTTCATGTCTCTAATTATTGCTGGCTTTCGCATGTACGTAGAGCTGTTGCCCTATTTGACCAAACCAATTAGAATCCCGCTATTGTAATATTTGATGCCTATTATTGGCCTGCAGACAGCTACGTTGTGTCAGAAGTATATCACCCAAGCATACATATGGCTGCAAGATACTACATTGTTACAAGGGTTGGTTGGCACAAAAATTATTCGCTGTATTCCATCATCTCTACTGTCGAGGATTGTGAGTCAGTGTTCCAACTCACTTTGGATAAGGTATTTGATGTTTTGCGTTTCGTTTTTTTTTATAAATTTCCAATCAAAACACCTGTTGTGTGGTGTGCCATTGTCGAGTTTGGAGAATGTTTTTGTTTTGATGTTCCGCTTTATGACGATATATTGGTTGTGGCACAGGAAGTGATGGCAGACCTAACTTGTGAATGTTGAACAAAAAATTAGAAAGAAGATTACAAATAGTTTTATTTATTAAGTTTGATACAATTTAAAAAAACTGATAGATGTACCTATTCCCTGGTTATTGCAATCCGGCCGTGATTTGGGGTTTTGCATTTGGTAAATTGTAACCTTCCCACAGAGCACAGGGACATCCGAGAAAATTCGGACGATATATGCCTAGGCTATCCAGCATATCATATGGATAGACCCTATCCTAAAATATCCTTAGGATATCCCCAGATTCTGTGGGACTACCAAATCAAAGTTTTCGGGAAATCCTTGGGACATCCCCGCAGGATACCTATAGGATAGCCTTGCAGGATCTCCACAGGATAACCCTGCAGGGAAAATGTACACACAAAAAACCTTGTGCATCCCGAAAATAATGATACCACTTTCATTGACACAAAATTCTCTACGGTATGTTGGTGGAATTCTAACTCACAATCCTAAAGTTTCAAGTATAGCATGCTAACCATTACTTCACAACTACACTTTGCTACCGTACCCCTTAAGTCTTACCTGTACAAGTTGCGATGAGAGCGAAAAATTATCTTCATAGCGTGTTACAAATTTTTATCATATTTATTCGTATTAATAGTACACTGAAAAAAAAAAACTTATTAGTCACTACAAAATATTTTGCTAAAATGGTCATTGCCAAATTTTTTTGTATTGACCACAAAAATTTTTTGCTGTCCCCAGTTAAGTTTTGCAGTGACTACAAAAAAAATTGTAACCACAACAAATTCATTTGGTGAGGGACATATTGACAAAACATTTTGTAGCCACCACAAAACAGTGTACAATTTAATTTACAGAAACATAGTTACAACTATCTACTCATAAAAAACTCAGCCAGAAAAATATATGTTCGATCATTAATATCCGGGCTTCGTTGCGTAGTTGGTTAGGCGACTTTATGCGGTGCGGTAGGTCCTGGACCTCACTTCACCCTCGTCGGCTCTTAAGAGTTAGCTGACGGTAGCTTTCTCTTTACGTTTGAGGCACAGAAACGGGGAAGGCGATAAGTCGAACATAACACTTCCATCTCACACCTCATTGCCTCTATAGGCGCGAATGACCAAACTAGGTTTACGTAAAATATGTTTTCTAATAGGATGTCAAGCGATGACCCTGTTGTTTTATTTGTGGAAAGTTTTTGATAATGTCTAATTCAGGTTTCTGTGTCTTGGTTTTACGATTACGATCGATAGTTTCTCAGCTTCAGCAACGTGAAAAAGCTATTTTTAACACTTTTGAGGAGCTTGGGAATCAGGTTTTTAGTAAGAGGACGGCATTTTTAATCATAGGGGTACAGTTTGAAGTGTGTCTTCTTTTCGTGGATAAACGCATTGAAACATTTTTAATAGTTACACAAGAAAATTTACTTTCCGTACCACGCTACAGTGCGTCTCACGCGTCCGGTCCACTAATCTCGTTGTTTTAGGGCCGTAAAGCCCTTTCACCTCACCTCCCCTTGACAATTAAGATGTTTAGTTAATGTTTCCATTGTTATTCACAGCAGGAAACTCAGATGATTTACATTAAGGACAGATATGTACCATCGTCTTATAGGATTGTTAATTCATTTATTTGTGCATATTTCTTGATACGTTTTTAGAAATATTTTTTATGAATTTCTTACAGCGATAGTTTAATTAACAAAACTAATAATACACTTTAATAATACATAATGTTACCTAAAAGTATTTAAAAATGACAATGAAATTATCCATATGGATAGCCTACATACAAATGTTCATAATATTCGTTGTATGTACTTTAATGATATCCAGTGAACATACTTGAAGAATTTGTCAGTGGTTGCGTTGCCTCAAAAAACACTAAATTACTTCTTTATGCTATTTTCATAGGAATTACAACCTTTATATTTTATTGTCATCTGAGTATCCTTATGTTACATAATCTCATGAATCTATACCCTTCCTCCTTACGTGATCAGGTTATTTGGATAGAAGTATATATTAAATTTGATAAATGTTCCAGTTTTTTATGGTAGGTGCTACTAATTTTAAATAACAACACCGAAGTTTTTTAAACTCCGAGTTCTGTTAGCTTTATAGCTATGAAACAAACCGCACACTGCCGCGTCTTCAAGAAACGGCGATCCACTAGCGTCCACCTTTAGTGAGAAGAACAACAGTGACTGAAATATAAACTTCCTCGAAATTCGCGGCTGACTACGCAAGCGATCGCAGCGACCATGGGTACGTCAACATCATGGTGACGACCAGGAAGAAAGCAAATCTTAATTAAATACGCGGACTCCGCGAACGTCCGCGGTGACTCCGGGCCCCGTCTTTTCCTTGTGACGGCAACAACAAGTGTCCCCCTCTCTGTAACAGACGCTCTCGGGGCGTTCTCTCTTAAAAACGCCCCTCTTACACTCCCAGCCAATCGTAGTCTTGGTGGGTGGCTGACAAAACCAAACCCGGCCTTTCCTCCTTATCGGTTTATTCTTTCTTTTCAAAACTACCACAGGTTAACATTAACACACACTCGAAATTATTTACAAACATTTTTGGCCATTTATGATAGCTAGGCTAGTAATAAAGTAAATATTAAATTTCACTGCAGGGAGCAGGCGAAGCCACGCCCCTTACAGCCCTACTTCTAGCCTCTGAGTTATGTTTACCACACCAGCTCAAGGTCTCGAGCCAGCTGTTTAGCCCATGTTTACAGTTTTCTCTCCCCTGCTGCGTGAAGGGTTAGCTGGCTGTGAAACAATTCAAAACTCCTTCAAACCCTGCACCTCTCGATAGTTTGCAAAACTAAATTGAATATAAATGACACAAAACAAAATTCTTGTGATTGAGTAGGATTAAACAAACAATTCTGAATACATTGAAATTCGAACGGGCTCTCTACGACTACTCTAACACAATTTACTGTATTTACGTTTTACCTTATATTTTATCAGTATGAATGGCAAAACTGGCCTACCTTAATACAAATTTAGTATTGCAGTATCCTCGGGATATCCATAGATACCTGATATGTACCTTGGACATTCGGTATGTTTACAGGCTATCTCTAGGATATCCTGAGTTGTGTGATAGATTTACCCAGGGGAGAGAGACACTTTTCGTTATCGAATGGATATAATTGGGGAATTTGCCAAGGGTTATGTAGACTCAAAAACAATGAAATTATCTTTTAGTGCCATTTTCAGTGTATTATTACCATTATATTGCTGTAATCTAAACATCTCTATACTACATTTTCTCATGAATTTTAACACAAATCAAGTACCATTACAATATCGTAGGGATATCCATAGGATGTCTGAGATGTATTGACGACATTCGAGACATTTAGGAGATATCCCTAGAATATAATGTGTTGCGTGGGTTCCGTAGTTAACGAAATGCAAAAAAATGCAAAACACCAAAATATACCACAGATTTTGTGCACAAACTCGGGTCACATGACCATATTGTTAACAAAAAATTGCCATTCGGAACACGGCTTGAGGCCCTGAGATGTATCTATATTGATATGTGAAAAAAAGTTGTTGTTTACCATAGCAACGTGTATAATTTGACTGTGGGTTTCCCAACCATAACGTTGTTTCTCAGTATATCTACTTGAACAGCTGATTGCACTCCGGCATTTTGTTACGTCAGTAAACCAATCGATTTCACCTGGTTACGCTCTCTCTGTATTTTTATTTCATCTCTGAGGTATGCCGAATTAATCTCATCAAAAACATCATAAGCGCTTATAGGTATGCATATTAAGAACAATTTTCGCGGTTTTTACGAGTATTATTTGTTAAACTTTAAAACGTAGTAGGTATAGTAAAACTTTTACATAGATGCGTTGGAAATTGGTTTATACTGTGAAACCCATTATTTACAAAACAAAAATTTTACATCTTTTGCTAATTTACAACTTCATGAGATGCTATTAGAGTAAATAACTAGACGAACATGTATCTGTAATGCAAAATAATTATGCACACAGAAATGTGTGTGACAGATTTTGAATATCTGTTCCTTTTTAGGAATTGAAAAATGACACACGAAAAACGGTATAAAATTGGGTCCAGTGGCCTTAAGGAGCCACACTAGTTAATAAATCAGCGTACTTTCAAGAATATTTGTTTACTACAGTTTCTCAAAATTCAATATACCTTCGACAATAAGATTTTTTGAAGCAGACACAGAGGTCGGAGCTTTGTTTCTATAATCGAAGTTGTGATACTGGAATGTCAAAATATGATTGTAATGGTTTTTTTAATTTCAGCGAAATTGTGCAATATATAACATCTTACATTTATTCTGTTAAACAAATATTTGTTAATGGCGGCCAAGTTGCATCCTTTCTTAATACGTTTCTGTATTGAATTCTTAAAGAAACTTATTTTCTTGCAAGAAAACCGACAAAAAGTGAAGCGTATTTTAATATTTTATGACAGTGATTAAAGTTCCCGTCCTCGTACTCCCCCTTCGGTCAATGTCACCGCTTGGTCTCCATCTTCAGTGTGCCTTCTCAGACGAGAACACGCCAAGTTGTTGCTGTGTACGTACGTCGGCCGCTTACTGTGGTCTCATTTATGTAGGGACGTTCCTTATGTCATCAGTTTAGAATAGCTAAGACAAGATTTCAGCTCGATGGGTTCAAATAGTAACCCAAGTAGAGTTTTCAAGCGCTCCGTTAGTTACGAGGGCTCGTATTACTTGCATGTTTAACCTAGTGAACGAGCAGATGACTGAATAAACTGACTTAACCCTAGCATGTAAGTTAATATAACCACCTTATCTTCTTATCTCCTGAAATTTTGTTTCATGTAAACAAATTAGTTATGACCGCCGTGTGGATAGGGTTAATTCTACCACATGGTATATAGGCAACTTATGGATTTAAGTTGACAAGAGATGAATCGATATAGGTGGTGTCACGTTAACACGTCGTTAGACTCATATATGATAAAACATGGGTTCGTTTCCCTATTCCGATCATCCTGTTTTAGGGTATCCCATGGTTTCCCGAAATCGCTTCAGGCGAATGCTGGGACGACTCCTTATGGGCGCCGCCTATGCGCTTAAAATGTTGTGTAGTGTGTTCGTGAACAAGTTTTTTTACGATACTAATCCACATGTGTCTGTTGTGCCAACTCACGAAAATAAAATATGCTTCGGACAAGGTCGGAATATTATTGTTAAGTCAACTTGCACATTAAGTACACTGCTTCTAAGCTCTCCAACATAGCTAAATATGGTATTTTCAGGCTGGTGTACTTCAAAATGTACTAACGGGAAGTATGTGAAACTTGGTTGAAGCGTGCTCTGAACTTTGCTACAGACTTTCCACCAGTATTATGGTCACTGCTTTAAGAAGTACGGAAATGTTAGATGTTTAGCGAATGGCCGGAACACTCAATCGTCGATAAACTCTAAGCTGCTCGTCATAATTTGATGGTATTTCTTCGCCGAGTAGATATTCTATTAGCGGGCATTTATTTATGTAGCACTGGGCGGTAGTATGCTTTGCTTTTGAGTAATACATTGAAAAGTATGTTTAGAAAAATAAGGGATTGAAACCATAAATTCCATAAAAATGGAAAATTCTAATTTTCATAATTTACAGTACGATAATATTACGATAATATTCTGGAACTCATAACTACTGAATTTCAAAAATGTTCACGTTTTTATTTTGAAATAATTTTACTCTCAGAAAATCTCTGCGCGAGTCGTTTACGCATGTTAAAATTATTTTAAAATCAGAACACAAATATTTTTGAATTTCGGTTATCAGGCCTATATAGTTCCTGATATTATCGGGCTAAAAATGATAAAAATTACGGGTTTCCATTGTTACGGATTTTGTGGTTTCAATCCCTTCTTTTCTAAATACTCGAAAGCAAAGCTTACTACCGCCCAGTGTTACACACACACACACACACACACACACACACACACACACACACACACACACACATATATATATATATATATATATATATATATATATATATATATATATATATATATATATACACACATAAACGTCCGCTAACAGAATGCACAATCTTATGTAGGCGTTTTGCAAATTAAAGTACATAGTATGACTGCTTTTATTCTTGAAATTTTTTAAGCAATTTGATTAAGTTGGTTGAGTTTTTTCACCGATGTGAAAAAAAAAAACTACAAAGCATATCTTAACAAAGGCCATCGTCGACTCTTCTCCCAGTTTTTGTCCTTGTGTGTAACCGTCTCCAGCGACCTCGCTGTCGACGAGATGTAAAACCCACTTATAAAACATTTACAAGGGACAGTTTCCACCTAATTGCGCTGGTATTTGGGCAAGGTCAAAGTCTGTTGTTGATATTTTTAGTGTCCATTACAGAAGAATGTATTACACATTTCAGTCTTTCAAAGAATCTCCCACGAAAAGCTTCTGCATAAACTTGTAGCCAACGCACTACACCTGCATATTGATCCAAACACATGCATGAAAATACAAAACTGCCACTATCATGCATCATTCAACAAAATGCATACTACTCTCTAAATCAGAATTAGTGAATATTTACATGTTAGCTTGTGGTTTTCAAAGATTTCGAATGGAACAGTTACAACATTTGAATCAGTGAAAAACCACCGGATAATCAGTTATTATTGACTTATTCACTTCTGGATTGCAGTACAGGGTTATATGGACATTCGCTCTCTTTTTCCAATGCACGGTAACTGTCATAAGCACTGTCCTTGTTTCGCCGTGCGCTGTTGCAAAAAATCTCAAAATTTTAGTTGTTGTATCTTTGTTCTTTAAATGTTTGGAAATTGTACAGCGTCGAAACGTGCATCGGGTGATATAGTTGGTTGATCATTTGCACCATTTTAAGGAGCTGAAAAAATTTAATAACAAATATTTTTAATTGGTACTGTTTTCATGCATCGTTAAATGTATCACATTATAACTTACGAATTAAAAACAAAACCGTATCCAGATTTTTGTGGTGTGTAATTTCATATATCTGGACACCAACGAAGAAATCTGAGGGCTCAATTTTTTTTTTTTTCGTTAGTTGTACAGAAATGTTTTTCTAACATTATGTGCTCATGAGCCGAGGTCTTGCATTGAACGAAAAATTGTATTGGTCATTCTGCGCTGGTTATGCGACCAATTGTACATAGTTTTAACTACAGGAATAAATAATGACTAGAGAGGTTCGATGGTTAAGTCATATAGCATAATCAACACTAGTTTAACAAGATTGTGCATACGGCACATGGTGTTGTAGCGTACAGCGTTTATTCTTATCTACTCGAAAACGTTAAACTTATTCGCAAAATGTTTATGTACGATAAGGAAACACGCTTGAAACTATTTCTTATCGTTTGAGAAATACAGCACGCTTATTAAAAACATGATTTTGGGGTCCCTAAAAAAGGCTAAAAACTATTTTTTTTACTGATGTTTAGTGCATAAAATACCGCCCGTATTCGTAAAACACAACACTATAAACATGCGTTGGGTTTTACTTCAAACTTTCCACTTATAAAATTGTAAATTCACCGCTTAAAGACACGTAGAAAGAAGCAAGCCTGGCACGCAGCGAGCAGAAGCGAATAGGTTTCAGTTAAGTGTTGCAACCTGAACCTTATCGCTCACCTGCCTCCGCGCCGAAAGTTACAACCGTACATAGGCCTGTTAATTCGTTGTGGATATCTAGAATAATATAAGTTGTCATAACATATGAATATATAATAATCTAAGCATGTAGGAGCGTTGACTTAAGGGCGCTGCCTACTTGTGAGCCATGGTGTGAGCAAGGATAAGTGTATTTACATGTTAAATTATATCCGGCGGTGCTCATTCATATTTACCAACAAACCGTGCCGGCGTTTAGAAGAGGAGAATATTGCTACATGAGTTTAAAAAATGCACGTTTAAATGTGAGCTGATGTATTTGAGTGTTGTTTTACAGTGAACATACATATTTGTTCATAGATTACAAGGTATTTTGATAACGTCTTGAAACATCCAATATCGAAGTGGGTCTCGTCAAAGTAACAGAAAGCCAGCGGGGGAACACACAATAATAAAAAATGTATGATTTGCACACCACTCGAATCCTGGACCAATTAGGAGACGAAAATGTTGTACGAAGAAATTGTACGTGTACAATGTGGCAACATAGCACGGAGTTAAGTTCCCTCTTGTGCTCTACAGATGTCTTACTTCAACTGTTCCGACCATCATTTTATAGGCGCTGGTTAAAATACTGAATAGTCTAGACATGCGTGTAGATGTATTCTACGTAACATAAGTAAAATATTACCTGGACGTGGACCGTAAGGGAGGACTTTCTTCGTGCAGTGTTGTATCTTTGTGCACATAAATGGCCATATCTATTAACGGCTTTCGAATGACAACCAACTGCTCGCCAATGCTTTCTGTATGGGGATAGCAGTTGGTTGTCTTTCGAAAGCCGTTTATAGATACGGCCCAAAATGTCGTACAACACTTTGCCACTTATATTTTAGTCTCCAATTAAGCCCACGATTAGCGTGGCAATTTCTGGACTTCCTGTATATAGGTCCGACAGGTACTGGGCTACATATAATTTCACATGTATACCCCAATTCTTGCTAGCATCACGGTTCTGAAATAGACAGGACTCTAATAAAAAAAGAGGATGTTTTAGTGTTTCGGGCGCACTATTGCAACCCTCATTAACCGCATTAAAACTAAGACTGTTTTTTACAGTATTTATAGTAATACATGAATTACGCAAATAAAAAATAAATAACATAGTATCATTTTATTAAAGATACAGACGTTCCAACTTAAGCTGCATTCTGTTAAAGCAAGCATAACAAACGGTTTCACTATGACCGCGATACAAATAACGTTATATCAAATTTGTAGTCAACCGTGCATTATGCTTATCTTCAGAGAGCGCAGTTCAAATAAGAAAGACTGCGTCTTTAATTAAATGCAGAGGTAATGTTGACTCTTATTGATATGACGATAGTAATATAGCTTTGTTTTAAAATGGAGTTATGCGGGTTGCATACATGCGCCTGGAACATTGGAACGGCTCGTCACCAGTCACGTTAGTGGCTTATTTTGTTTTTCGCTTTTTTTAATTCTGAGAAAAAATATGTGAAATTTGTAATTATACCGGGAATCCTATTTACTTTGCGCTACAACACGAGCATCACAATTGAACTTTTAACTTTTATTTAGGCTGCAATTAGTCCAGCATTTTTTTATATTCTTAATTTGCTGTCGAGTTGAACTACCTTCTTGTGCTGTAGCGCAGTGTAAATGTAAAGTAGCAAATTCTAAGTGTTTCTGCTTAGCTTTTCATGAATGCGAAAATTAAAATAATCAAATAATGTGACTGATGTCGACCGAGCCTTGAAGAAGTACTTTCCTTGATTTATTCATTTTATGTTTGCTTGCTTATACCCTAACAGCACAGGTGGTGCTGGAAACGTTGCTACAACGTTACAATGTGCTAAGTTCGTCACAGACTATATAAACATGTTGCCTACATGTGCCAGAAACGTTACAACTGCAACGTTGCCGAGGCAACCTAGCAGCACGTTGCCTGCACGTGCCAGAAATGTTTCAGTAGCAACGTTGCAGAGGAAACCTAGCAGCACGTTGCCTGCACGTGCCAGAAACGTTACAATTGCAACGTTGCCGAGGCAACCTAGCAGCACGTTGCCTGCACGTGCCAGAAATGTTTCAGTAGCAACGTTGCATAGGCGACGTAGCAGCACGTTGCCTGCACGTGCCAGAAACGTTACAACTGCAACGTTGCCGAGGCAACCTAGCAGCACGTTGCCTGCTCGTGCCAGAAATGTTTCAGTAGCAACGTTGCAGAGGAAACCTAGCAGCACGTTGCCTGCACGTGCCAGAAACGTTACTACTGCAACATTGCCGAGGCAACCTAGCAGCACGTTGCCTGCACGTGCCAGAAATGTTTCAGTAGCAACGTTGCAGAGGAAACCTAGCAGCACGTTGCCTGCACGTGCTAGAAACGTTACAATTGCAACGTTGCCGAGGCAACCTAGCAGCACGTTGCCTGCACGTGCCAGAAATGTTTCAGTAGCAACGTTGCATAGGCGATGTAGCAGCACGTTGCCTGCACGTGCCAGAAACGTTACAACTGCAACGTTGCCGAGGCAACCTAGCAGCACGTTGCCTGCACGTGCCAGAAATGTTTCAGTAGCAACGTTGCAGAGGAAACCTAGCAGCACGTTGCCTGCACGTGCCAGAAACGTTACTACTGCAACATTGCCGAGGCAACCTAGCAGCACGTTGCCTGCACGTGCCAGAAATGTTTCAGTAGCAACGTTGCAGAGGAAACCTAGCAGCACGTTGCCTGCACGTGCCAGAAATGTTACAACTGCAACTTTGCCGAGGCAACCTAGCAGCACGTTGCCTGCACGTGCCAGAAATGTTACAATTGACTTTCTCCACCATACCAGTTAATTTCATTTCTGACCAACAGATGCCATACATGAATGACGGCTATTATTTTATATTCACATGTACAAATAATCCAAAAATTCTGTATTTTACATGAGCTAATGTGGTATCCCATTTACTGTATTATAAAAATCTTAAAAGTTGGGAAACAACATTTCACATTGTAAAACTGTTTAGTATTCGCTTAATTATGACAGGGATGGTAAGCCTTTTATTTTATTTAAGTACCATTAATATTGGAATGCTTTTTATATCAGTGATTGTGCATCCAAATGATCAATTCAGTACAAACGATGGTAATTTTTCGTACCTTCATTTCGTCATCATTCTTACATTGAGTGATGATGATGTAAATATTTGCACTTTGAGCAAAGTTGTATGGAAGATAAAAAAGAATGAACCTAGAAGTATTGAAATAAGGCGCTGGCAACATGCTGGCGAAGTGCGGGAAACGTCACATTGCAACGTTGCCTGCACGAGACGTTGGCACGTTGCCGGCACTTATTCTGCACATTTCTGGCACATCACAGCACATTGTAGCAACGTGCAGGATGTGTGCTATTAATGTGCTGGCAACGTCACATTGCAACGTTGCCTGCACGAGACGTTGGCACGTTGCCGGCACCTATTCTGCACATTTCTGGCACATCACAGCACGTTGTAGCAACGTGCAGGATGTGTGCTATTAATGTGCTGGCAACGTCACATTACAACGTTGCCTGCACGAGACATTGGCACGTTGCCTGCACCTATTCTGCACACTTCTGGCACATCACAGCACGTTGTAGCAACGTCACAATGTTACAGTGTAACGTGCAGGCAACGTTGTCGTGCTGTTAGGGTATCTAATACTTTACTTAATTTTGAAATTCAGAACAAGTAGTGACATCAATTATTACTTAACGTAATTTGTTGTGCTTAGATGTGCTGACTGTTATCTATATTGACTTAGAGACTGAAATTAGTAAAAAATTAGTTTACCTCCAATTACGATTACATACATCAAATCTGTAAATATATGTAATCGAATACGTTCTTAAAATAACTGTTAAAACTGTCTTGATTTTCTACTTAGCTTTCTCTTTAAATAACTAATATAACATGTATGTTATGGAGAAATTAAATTAAAAACACAATTTTATGGAAACCTGCTCATTTAGAACCTCGACTCATTCAACCCCGCCGTTCAAATATAACCGGCCTCCCGTATCGTAGACGGTTAGGCACCGGCCTATGGTAGCTTATGTCCTGGGTTCGAAACCCGGCTCGGGCTTACAGTTGTGTTGTCCGTCCGACTTTATACACCCTCGTCGATTCTTAAGGGTGTTCAAGTGCGATGAAATCATAATTTTATATTTTTATGAACAATTGTTAGTCTTGTAGCCGATACTTGTGAGTAAATTTTAATCTTAAGAAACAATTTTTGCTCTCATAGTTTTCTCATAACGAGGTGTCAAAGTCAAAATTTGCTTGTCACGCTGCCATGCAAATAGCGAAAACCAACTGACCTATTTAAACAAACTAATTGACTGTGAACTTACTTCCCATGAGCTAAGCAATAAAACGTTTAAAAAAAACACAACGTAATATTTTGAATTTACAAAATCGCAAAAGTACATAATAAAAGTTGCCAATTCAGCAATTTTTTTCAAATACAAAACCAGTTCGAGGGATTGTTTGAAATGTTTTATTACGTAGCCTATAGTATTTCATTTCACTGTGAATTATTTCACGTGTGTAAGTCAATTGGTTTTCACTATTTACAAGGCAGCAGAACAAGCATATTTTGACTTTGACACCGTGTTATGAGAAAACTACGCCAGCTAAAATTGTTTCGTAAGAGGAAACTGCACTCATAAGCATCGTCTTCAAAACTAACACTATTTCATATAAATTTAAAAATATGACTTAATCGCACATGAATACCCTTAAGGGCGCGCTGTGCACCGAAAAATTTGTAATTTTATAATTGAATCAAACTCGTGCACATAAGGTTAATAGTAATAAACCCCACAAATAAAATATTTTTCAGTTCCAATGTTTTCGTACACACGCATGTCAAAGTAACGATTTGACCATTTTTACTACTTACCTAGAGTAAAGGCTATTCAAACGATACGAATGAAATAATTTTGAGCGAAAGTTATAGATTGAGCTACAGAAAAACAAATTCAATATTCCACGTAAAAAAGTTTGAATCAAAAGAAATTCTATATTGTACCTCAATTTTAGCACGACTACCTGTATTTTTTAAAAATAAATTTACGTAAAATAACGAATCATTCTGTAGTGTGATACATTTACTTTCACTACAAATTATTTCATTTTTATCGTTTAAACAGTTTTTAATTTGGATAAGTAGCAAAAATAGTCAAAGTGCCACCTTCATGTGCTTTTTTTTTTTTTTTTTGTTTAAGGCACGGAAACTGAGAAGGCAATAAGTCGAATATAATACGTCCTCCGTCAAACACTTCACTGCTTTTAGGCGGAGAGTACTAAGCTATCATGCAGTTTTTTTCTTCTTAGAATGTGTTTTTCAAAGGGACTTTAAGCGATGACCCTGTTATTTTATTTGCGGGAAGTATGTGGTCAAATCCAATGTTGGTTTATATGATTTTATTTTACGCGTACGGTTGATATTTTCACAGCTACAGCAGCGTGAAAAAGTATTTTCAGCACTTTTGAAGAGCTTGGAAATCATATTTTAAATTTAACGATCGGTATTTGTAAAACAATGGAGACACGGATAAAAGTGTATTTTCGTAGATGAATGCTATTGAAAACATTTTTCAAGTGATACACAAGTAAAATAATTTTCTTACCACGCTACAGCACGGATCTCGCTCCAGGTGCGCTAACTCTTAATTAAGACGTGGTTGTTAAAGTGGCGTAAAACACTTTCACCTCACGCCACCATCAAATGTATGCAAACTGCACGCCATGCTCGAGTGAAGAAGTATAGGTTTGTGAATGTATGTGTGGTGTTGTGTGTTCCAGACGTGTTGTCGAGCGTGCACGCCATGTCGGTGTTGAACATTCTGCACAACGCGCTCACCCTGTACAAGAGGGTGGTGGGCAGCCGGCAGCAGTGCTCTCCCAGCCAGAGGTGAGCAGGTGAGACTCG
Organism: Medauroidea extradentata; assembly: GCA_003012365.1. Taxonomy (NCBI): domain Eukaryota; kingdom Metazoa; phylum Arthropoda; class Insecta; order Phasmatodea; family Phasmatidae; genus Medauroidea; species Medauroidea extradentata. The sequence goes on from PNEQ01047151.1 coordinate 88,870, forward strand.
CTCACACACGCTCCTACGTGCGGGCTCTCTGTCTCTCTCTCTCCTTACCTCCACCCCACGTCTACCTGTTCCACTGTCACCCATAACCTATCAGTGTGCAGCCACCCCAGGTCTTACTAGTTTATTATACAATATAATACAGTCTTATAGACGCTAGGTTAAAGGCGCTTACGAAAATTCACTCGCTGAAGTACGGTAGGTTATCTCAGTCACATGACGAGGTTTTGTTCATTTCTAGGATTTGTTAATAGCCTATTCAAAGTTTTAAATGACGGGAGTAAAAAAAACCTTAGTATTTCTACATGAAAAATATTATGCTAAATGCTGCGTCCACAGTGCCTTCTTTATATGTTCATATTCGTTTTCAAATATAATATTGGATTTTAGTATTTGACCAAGAGGCCATCAGTTACAATTTCGGGCACAGGTGAACTTAAATGGGGGGAAATTCCAAACACCAAAAACTTAAATTTTGGCCGACCTACCCTACGCTTGTGAATTTTCATAAGGCGCTTGTTACGCACGGGCCACTTTCTTGTCAAGCAAGGTGATCATCAAAATATAAATGAAGAGATTTTGTTCAGCACTTACATCTAGGTCTGTAGCGCTGGTGAGGGGTGACATGGGAAGATTGAGGTAGCGCCGGAATGAAGGGGCGGGGAAACGGGAGGTCCTCGAGAAAACCCACCGACCAGAGGCATCTTCCGGCACGATTCCGATTACCGACCCCGACGGGAATCTAACCAGGATCGCCTTGGTGGGAGGAAAGTGCTCTAGCTCACTGCGCCACCAAATAGTGAACAAGAAGGTGTAGGCTACTTCTCCTTGTATAGGCCTACAAGCCCTATCACTGTAAAAAAACTTCCTTGAATGTTTAGGAAGTTATTATCCCAGACGCAGTATGGGACAGTTACCATACTTCCGCCTTGTAAATAAGCAAACTTTTACAGTTGTTACAATACTAGTCTGGTATCTTACGTATACATTTGACTGTTTTATAAAAATGTTTAGGAATGCTATCATGGATGTCTGGGAAACGATTCTACCATACCTGCTTTCTTAGCGCTTCTATACGCACGTGTGGTAAATTTACAAACTATTTTTTAGAGTGTATGAACGTGCCGTGCACACAGTAGTTCTTGCATTCCTGCTTGTATGCACCTAGATGCCAAAAAATGTGGAAATGTAAGAACACTTTTTGGGGTTGCGACTATACACGGCTTCAGTTTGTTTTCTACTCTCAAATAAACAATGTCAAGATAAATGTATGTAAATGTGCCCAATTGAGTCATACAGAAACGACGTGCTCAAGAAGGTGCATGATGAATAGAACCGTCTCTAAACTATTGTAACTAGAATGCAAGACCTTGCCTACAAGCCGGCCAGTCACACGGTGCAAGTCGGCTTGAACAAGAGATGTACTACACCTACGTGTACAAGGAAGTGGCCCCCTCGTAAGTGGCTTTACAGTGCCGCAGCCGAGTGAGGTGGCATAACGGTTACAAGATTGGACTCACATTCGGGAGGACCCGGGTTACAATCCCGGCACCTGCCATTCTGATTTCGGTTTTCCATGTTTTCCCGATGTCGCTCCTTAACAAACGACGAGGCTGTTTTCCTCTCTTAGTTCCTACCATTGTGTCGTGTGTAACACCGTCTTTAACGACCTCGCTGTCGACGAAACACAAAGACCGACAGCCTTGCAGTAAACAGGTGTGAATGGGGAGAGAATCACAAACTCCTAGCTTAGATCTTTAACAACAATAAAATGATACCGTTATAAAATCACTCTTTGTAATCAATATTAATTTGCCTGTATAAAAACTCGGTATTTAAATGCCCTATAAAGCAGACACTAAATACCGCGTTTGATGTACGGGAAACGGCCCGTTATAAGAACTAGACTTCCTCGAGTGTCAACAACCGTGTCGCCGTTATAGACGAGGCGCGAAAACGGCATGCAGTGTTTTGGCTCTCTGACTTTTTCCTATGGGACTTCAAGCGATGACACTAAAGTTTTATTTACGGAAACTGCGTAGTTTAGTCCAGCGCATGCTTTACCATATGCCTACCTGTTGGTACTTTTACGTGATAGCAGGTTGAAAAAGCAGTTTTTAGCCATTTTGAGGTGCCCCGAAACTGTGTTTCTATGCGTGATCTCCGGAAAACGAAAACAGAAAACCATAGATTTACATGTGTTTTATATTCGTACATGAAGACACCGAGCACACGGTTAATAGTATTTCTTAAACAGATACTTTCTCCGGACACGCTGCAACAGTGTTTATGCGCCAGCTGTATAGGGCTCTTAAAACAAATTTTATATTGAAGTAGTATTATAACAATTTGCCCCTATTCATCCCAGTTCACGGTACCTTACAGTTTCATAGCTGCCCATGCTCCAGGCCTAGTAGATAAGGTGGGAGGAAATTTGTTCGTTAAGTGAAGAGAACTTTAAATGTATAGAACTAAACAAACGGCGCTTTTTTGAGGGCCTATTTATTATTCTCACTAAAGATGACACAGAAATATTTCAGGAGGTGAATATATAATGGAAATTGGTGAGAAGTTTGTATTGCAATTAGTAGTCTTAATTCATCTAGTAAGGGATATTATCCACGCAGTTTATAAATTAGTATTTTATTTAGATAGATATCGAAAAAAGTGTTGAAGAGTAAAAATTTAAAAATAGGTCTGTGTTTTAACAATACGGGAAAAGCTGTGTTGTGATCAGTCTAATAATAAATATGAAAGAGGGGCAAATGCTCTCTAATCACATACAACTTAACCGGGTATTTTTCTTTTTGTTTAGACAGATTGTTTGAGCACTATTTCTCACATCATTTGTGTTTCAGTAAAACTATACAATGTTGAATAAAAACTAATTGGGATTTTATCGAGTGTGGTCTTTAATATCTTATTTAAAAATACACATTTTAAACTGGAATTTTACTGGCGGACACGCTGCTAATGTTTTGAGCTAGGATGTACGGTGCAATACATAATGAGGTACATGCATAAAATTTATGTGTGAATTAAATTTCTTAGGCGTATTTCAGCAGCCATAACATTTTATAATAATTTCTATGTTGCGAAGTGTTTCCGAGGGAAACTGTAGAGTCCGTCAAAACGCCGGCCACTGTGACGTCACTGGCGAAACTTCAGGCTTCATGAAAGGTACGTTTAGGAAATTGTATTTTGTAAGGAAACCCGAGTTTTTTTTTTTTTTTTTTTGTTTAAACAATAGGTTCCCCGTCTCGAAAATATTTTTTTTCAACAATCGTGCTTTGTTTTTAAATTATAAAACGGTGGTTTTAATTGAGTATTCGTTTTGTAGATAAACGAAATATGAATTAATTGAGCAGTTTCGCGTAAAAACGAATACATGTAACATGTTGCAATACAGTCCATGTGCCAGACGTACATGAGGGTAAAGGGATATAACGGATATAGCCGTCTAATTTTTTTTTTAATTTTTAATGCACTGTTTTATTAGTGGTAAAATGTAAACCGTCATAAATTCCAGGCAACAAACGATATGGAAATTAAGAGGGTTTACGAAGATCCGGTATACACAGACAAGAAAAAAAGTCCGAGGTGGCTCTGACATATCCTTCAAAACAAGAACGCTATACTTGAAATTGTCTGAAGCAGTTTTCGAGAGAGCGAAAGTATGGGTACTCGTGGCGGGGAGCGGGGGACGGGAGAAGTACCTAGCAGAGAGGCGCGGCATCGCGAAGTAATCTGCTGCAAGGTTGTGATCACGCCACGTGGTTTGCGATATTCTAAGGGTACCTCGTCGCGCAGCACTTGTATATAAGAATAAACAGCAGTGCTTATGTGAAGACATTTCAAATGTGAGTTTGAGTCTACTTTCCAAAGAAAAAAGTGGGTTTTTGGGATCTCCATTCTATCTGTGTGAATATGTGTACGTGCCCGTGTGTATGTTCGTATTTTTGAACCCGTTGACAGAATGTTATCAAACTAGGTTCGCATTAGTAACCCAACTTGACTTTTGTGTACGTCGTCTGTGCAATGTTCAAATTTTTAACATTGTTGTAATTTTATTATTTCTCGATCACACTTTATATCCAAGAAATCATATTTAAAAATTGCATTAAAATAGGCACACATAAAGTACCTAGTAAGGTGACTAGACTATTATGAATTTAATTTATGCCATGTATTTATTTTGAAAATGGCGCCAATTTTTTATATTTCTAGTATAATGTGAGGTATTTAAGGAAATATTTTTTCCCAATTTCATTACATTTAGTACATATATATTATATACTATGTTGATTTAACATTTAAGTAATTCGTTCAAACTATATTTATATTTACAAAACCGTGATTATGTTTATATTTTTAACATAATATGACATATACATATAAGGAAACGTTTTCCAAATGTTATACAACTTTGAGCACTTATACTGCATAGTTAGCTGACTTGACTTTTGTGTATCTCGTTCGTCAAATGTTCATATTTTCAAAACAGTGGACATTTTTATATGTTTAGCATCATATAACATTTCTGAAGAAATAGTTTCCCGAATTTCATAAAACTAAGTACATGCCATGTTCGTATTTTCTAAATGTCGGCAATGTGAACATATGATGATACGAGATATCTAAGCAATCATTTTTCAGTGTTTTCATCAAACTCAATACTAGGCTAATATAGTACTTAGTTAACTTGACTTTTTGTATTAACTTTATGCCGTCTTCATAATGATGTAAATTTAACGGTATTTTGATAGAACGAGATAACGGAATAACAGTTTTCCAATATTTCATCATAATTGGCACGCACGTAATACCTAAAACAACGACATCGCTTTCGTGTATTATGAATACGCCGAATTTATAGTTTTTAAGAATTGTTGCCCTTCGAAATTTTATTGATCACATGAAATATCTGATGAAAGTTTTCCAAAATTTTCTAGCTCTGTGTACATTAAGCTCTAATTAAGGTAATGTTAATTATTTAAAGTTGTTGGTTCACGTTGTTTTTAGTCATATAACCCCCTATTTGTAAACTTCACGACACTAATACATAATTTGTAATACACGGATGTCACGAACTGCGTGGCTGATAGAAAGAAAATGTAATATTTATGCACTTTACTATCCACCTATTCTTCATAATTGTAGGTCCTCAAGAGAGCACGAGAATAAATAAATGAATGCATTCGTATTTAATACTTATGGGCTATATGTACGTAAACGATTTAAACTTTTAGGGTTAATTTGCATCCACGTTGAGGAAAGTAGACTTATTGGTTGCGTTCGTAATTTCTTTTAGTTTTCAATGTAAATTTTTATGTTAAAAATGAGTAATTAATAAAACATCACGCTAGAATACTGTAGGAACATGTTGCTTTTGTTATTTATATAAGACAGTGCTTATTTGTTGAATTTTCTCCTAACGACTGTAAATGAAGTGCGAAAACCTGTTTCTCATAATTTTGATAAACGTTGTTATTATAAAACATAGATATACATTATTTAGTATGAGCTGTGAAAAATCAAGGTTTTTATCATATGCCTAACAACTACGAACTGTGCTGTTATATTTCCAAATGACATCAAAGTGTATGTAAAATACTATTATAAATAAAATACAGATTACCTTTCTTATTTAACGTTGTTTTCGCTGTATAAATTATAAGAAGTTTGTAAATAACTACTCATAGCTACGTAAGTTACAGAAATCGCATGAATATTTTTTACACTCGTATTTACAAAATAAAATTGGTAATCTAAATAAGTGACATTTGTATTTCTCGAAGTAACAAGAAGTTTAAGTATAACTACAAAGGCCTACTTACTTTATGTGCCTTCATGTAACAAAGTATGCGTTAACATGTTGAACTCAAAAATATTTCTGTAAAGCTCTTGAGTTACGATACATTAATAATATCCTATTTTTGTGCTATATTTAAAACAGTAGCCTAATCCAGTAAGCATTTACAATTCTCATAATCATAAGTTACATTCCTTAAGAATACCACTAACATGATATTATTTACAATTTTTCGAATAATTTTCAGTTACATAATTGCGTACAACAATGCCATTAATAAAATAGGTTGGATAGTATGCGCCACGACATAATATTCTTGACTTAGGAATACATAATTACCAATCAAATTTTGGTGTTTATTCGTTTGACAAATTCTAAATCAACTAGGACGACGTTACACATCGAGTTCAAATTACAATGTGACTGTGTTACAAAATAATTGTTTATGTAGTAATGAAGGTATTGCTACAAATCTTCGAAATGGTGGAAACATTTAATGATAAGCCACTCAGAATAAATTACTATTATTAGAAATGCTCGTTTAAATAGAATTCATGCTTCCTGAGATATCCGTTGTAAATCTTAAATTTCAATTTAGCAAACTTTTAAAATGGTAGACATAAATTGCCGCGTTATAAAATATTTAGTTGCTATATAAAATTACACATACAAATATGGTTGAGAGTCAGATAAAGGTTTCTAATTTACTTTATTCAGATAAACGGATCTGGATATGTAAAATGTTATAAAACTTATATTACCGCTGTTATTGAATATAGCAGACGTAAGAGGTTACGTTACAAAACTGCAAAGTTTTTTTTTTTTTTTTAAATCTAACAAAACACGTGTTTTTGTTAACATCATAACGGCTCCTAAGTTTCTGGAGCATTAAACTCAAAACATTAAATAGTGTTAATTTTCCAAATGGCAAACACTTTGATGTAAAGTCACCCAGAATGCTATTGTTTTACTAAGAACTTTCTTTGTACAAATTTTCGTTCAAACTAGATGAACAATTCTTGAGGTACATGATATTAAAAATTATTATTAAACTATTTTCAAAATGGTAGACGTTTCAGATTTTGTCACTAAATAATTATTTACTTTTATTATGAACTACTTCCCACACATATATTTACGTCAAATTTAGATAAATGGTTCCTGAGTTATTGCACGAGAAACCTCAAAATTTTGGCTGTTGCTATTTTTCAAAATTGCTGACATTAAAGGTTACAGAACTGTGACTGTAACACGAACGGTACGTGCTGTCATTGTACCAATTTGCGTTCACATCTGATGAACTATTAGTAAGATATAGCAAATGAACGTAAATTATTTAATAGAAGCGTATTTTTTTAACTATTCACTAACAAAATTAAATACCAAATGTGAGGTATCTGCACAAAATTTGATGCAAAGCTTGCAAACAATTCAAAAGTTATCATAGGAAACACACGCACTCATGCAAACAGGAACTTGATCTTATAAGCCTATTTTTGCTTTGAAAATTAGGCTTACAAACGAGATACCAACCGTGACGGAAAAGATTTGTAATGCGAATTGGGGTAGGAAAACAGAACAACCCGGAGAAAAACTTTCGGCAACGTCTTTTATGTGTACTACACCCGAACAGTCTAAAACGATTCTAATCCGGGTAACATGTTGTATCTGAGTGGTTGAAAGCTGTCTATACAGTCACCGGCTCATATAGATAACTAAAAATCGCATAACACAGTATAAAAAAGAATATAACTCACTCTTATACGTAAATTAATACTGTTCATGTAAATGAGAAAAATATGAGTGTCAGATCGTTTGCCGTTCAACACGGCGATCTGTGTTCGATCCCCGTTGGGTGACCCCAGGATCTTCGCACGTTAGGAAATCTTCCGGACGATGTCGCTGGTCGGCGAGCTTTCTGGGGAAATTCCCGCTTCCCCCTTTCCTTCATTCCGGCGCTGCTCCATTTTCGATTATTGTATCATGTCACAGCTCAAGGACGGTGGCAGCCTACGAGCCTAAGATCAACATCGAGGCCAAAATCAACATGCGACCAAGTCGGTGGGTGTCCCCCCTGCCCTAAAGTGCATCGCCCATACGAAATTATTATTATTATTATTATTATTATTATTATCGGACGTGTTTGTGGGGTGCAGTTGCGTTTGTGTAGGCTCTTCTCTTTTATTGTTTTAAGTGGTTATAATTTAGTTAATCGCTTAAAAAACTGTAACTAGAACTTTGGTATATGCCCCCGAGTTCTGATAAATGCGAAATATGCGGTAAAACGTTGTTTGGTAAGCCAAAACGTATTTATTGTGAGGCCAGCTGTGGTGTCCGTGTGCATGCAATATGATGTGTTAAACCTCAAGATCCAAAAACTGAAGCCACCTACCTGTGCAAGAACTGTGGACAACGGGATACAACAAACACCACCATGTTTTCGCCTAAGAAAAACAGCGAACCGATTCCATTGGTACTAACAGATTGTTCTTCCAAAGAGGTCATCTCAGCATTATCGTCCCTTGGTGATAATGTCAAAAAGATGTTTGCTTCTCTGAGCGATAAAATTGACTCACTCACAAACCAGGTAACTGAACTTAAAGAAGAAAATTATTTTTTTGAAATCTCTGATGGTCTCCGAACTTCAAGAAGAGAATATAACCCTCATATCGTTAAGGGATCTTCATAACCTCACTTGTACCGGCGTGAACGATGTTCCAGATGGAAAAGAAACTGAAGCTACTACGAGCAATAAATCTCCTTCCACCAAGATGATTAAATATAGTGACAAAGTCAAAGGCTCCACATCGCAGCAACATCACACTAAAACTAATACAAACAACAAAAACGAACTGATTGATATTGACCCACTTTCAAAATCCGAACGCCATATGGAAAACAATAGCGTGACAACTGATGACGCGGAAGGATTCATTGAATACCACAGGCGGCGACACTTGCGGACCCAAGAGTCAACCGACAAGAAACAAGTGAGTGACAAGCAAACTTCCAAGAAATCTGTTCAACTTGGCGTACGCAACACAGCTTCGTTAAAAACTGTTGCTAAACAAGTGAGGCCTAGGATGAAGGCTTTATTTATATCGCGCTTTGCTGCTGACGTCACTGAGGACGAAGTGGTAAACTATAAAAACACTGAAATAAAATTTAAAACTTTGAAAGTGACGAAATTAAAAACTAAATATGACTCTTATTCTTCTTTCCATGTTGCGGTTGAGGAAACTGAGTTTGACCGTATTTTTAACATTGTTTTTGGCCCTCCGGCTGCCTTATTATTCCTTTTTATGGTAAACTTCAGGAGTCTCAGCTTTTCTTCCAGGCAAATGCTACTTCTGACCCTGATGTTAATTTAAATCAGACGGCCGGAGGTGCCACTTCTTAAATCACCTCTTTACTATCTATGCAGGCATGTTTAAAAGATATTCACCTTTACTATCAAAATGTAAGGGATCTACGGACAAAAAGCCAACAATTTGAGGAAAATCTTTTAATGTCTAATTATCATATTATATGCTTAACTGAAACTTGGCTAAATTCTAATAGTTTTAACTCCCAATACTTTCCGAGCTATTACAATGTTTTCCGATGTGATAGAAAATATGACGATATTATTACTTGGGGAGGAGGTGTACTAATTACTATTAACTCCCTTTTTTATCCCCTAGCTGTCTTGAAGCCTGAGTTTCAAATAAATAATCTTGATGCTGTTTGGATAGAACTTACTATTAGTAAGAAAAAAATTCTCATAGGTAATATATATTTTCCTCCTCAACTTGCTGTTCAGGAGTTTAAAAGCTGTTTAGATACTCTAGAATCCAAACTCTCAAATTATCCTCATCATGTTATTGTTGTTGGTGATTTCAATATACCAGGGATTGACTGGAAAAATCATCTCGCCCAAAATATTGAACATTATTACAATAAACAAAAAGGACTACTGCTGTTAGAAAATATTAACTCACTTAATCTTACACAATTTAACTTTACTGAACCTGATAAGTCTCTCTTAGATCTAGTCTTCTCTAATAGTTGCATTTCTGAAGTTTCCCGGTCTCCTGATCCTTTGGTTAGTGAAGATGAATATCATCCTGCAATTTTATGCACATATCAACTTGAAGTTTCACAACTGACATACAATATACAATAATACTTACTTTTTGTCTCGAGATTACCGCAACGGTGACTATCTCTCATTGTATTACGCCCTAAAATACTAGATTGGAGTCGTATCTTTAATATTAATAATGTTAACCTTACGGTTGAATATTTGGCTAATAACACTTTAAAAATTATTGATACTTACATACCGTTAACCTTGATATATAATAGAAAATACCCTGTTTGGTTTTCCTCTGCTCTTATTAAACTTATTAAGAAAAAAAGATAATCTTTACAGAAAGTATAAAAATCAAAAGAATGAATAAAATTATTAAAATTTCACTGCGCACCGCGAATTGGTGAAGAACAAAATAAGAGCTGACAAAAGAATTTGGCTTCTTGAAATAAACGTAATCCCAAACAATTTTGGAAGTATGGAAAATTGATGAAAGATGGCCACCACCCTAATTTAACCATTCTCAATAACGGTAATTTAATACAAGATACAAGTGAAGTAGCTAACCTGTTTGGTCAACATTTTGCTGAGATCTATGAAAAACCTTCTCAAACTTCCTATATATATTTCACCTCTTATTCTAATACTCACGTATCCCTACAGTCAACAATAGTTTAGTACTTTGGTCTATCAAAAAACCTTAAATCTAATAAATCTTCTGGACCTGATGGTACCCCTAATTTTATAATTAAAGTCTGTGCTGAAATCTTTGTCCCCATATTAACTAAGGTCATTAATTCTAGCTTGTCTTGTGGTATTTTTCCTAACATGTGGAAACAGGCTAACGTAATTCCTGTTTTTAAAAAAAGGAGATAAACATAATCTTAATAACTACAGGCCTATTCCGCTTCTTTGTTCATTTTCTAAAGTAATGGAAAAAATAATACACAGACATATCAATTTTCATTATAAGAATATAAAATCCAATTGTCAACGTGGTTTTCAGTATAAAAGAAATACTACAACTAAATTATTTGAATACATTATTGAAATTTATAGTGCTGTCATATTGAGAAGTCAATATGATGCTATATATTTTGACCTAAAAAAAGCATTTGATACTTGTCAACATTCCATCATTCTACGTAAACTTAAGAAGTTAGGTCTCGATTGTGCCTATATTAAATGGATTCAGAGCTATCTGATGAACAGAACTTTTACTGTCAAAGTTAAGAATGTATTTTCCACTTCCTTTCTTGCATCCTCTGGCGTCCCTCAAGGTGGCACTTTGTCCCCTATTTTATTTAATTTGTTTATTAATGATATTGTACAACAATTAAAATTTGCTAATTGCCTATTATATGCTGATGACCTGAAAATATTTGCTAAAATTAGTAATATAACTGGTTGCATTAAACTTCAAGCTGATATTGACTTAGTCCGTAAGTGGTGCAAAAATAATAGTATGAATCTAAATTATGATAAAACTATCTGTATTACATTTACGCGTAAAACTAACCTTATAAAGTTTGACTATTCGGTAAATAATTGCAAAATAAAACGTAATGATAATGTACATGATCTTGGAATATTATTAGATAGTAAACTTTATTTTCATTCACATGTTGATAATCTAATCTCCAATGCTCATCGTACTCTAGGGTTAGTAAAATTCCTGACCTATAATGCTTCTTCTCCGGATTCCTTAATTAGCCTTTACTATGCTTTGATTAGGTCCAAACTAGAATACTGCTCTGTTATTTGGAATACAATCACGGACTCGAATCGTATGAGTCAGTACAATATAAAATATTTAAAACTATTTACATGCGATTTTCTCAACCGTTAATGCATTTCAGTTATGTGGATATTCTTACTGATTTTAAGACAACCACTTTACATGCTCGTAGGATAGTTAAAGATGCTCTATTTCATTAACTCTTTTCTCTATTATTTTGATTGTCAAACTATTATAAACAATACAGGTTTAAAGGTGCCTAACCATATTAGTAGAAACTTTAATCTTTTTACGCATTATCTAATAATAAAAACTTAATTAACATATGTATATTCAATTTTAATGATATTTGTAAATTTGATCCTTTTAAGGATAGAAAAATTGTATTCTGGGACTTTAAATAAGGTTGATTAAGTGTGCCTCAGTTCTGTCTGTCTTTTTTAAATGTGTTTCTGCATATTGCCCTGTCAGTGTGCGTTGTACGTGTCTAGTCCTTTGTTTTGTATGTCTGTATTCATTTGTATGTCCTTTGTTAATTGTTTATCCTGTATTTCAGTATTTGTTTTCTGTATTTGTATCTGTTATTTGTTTAGTGTCATCCTGTTATTGGTCGCAAGACTGTTGGATGGCACTTCAAACGTAATAATTAAAATGAAATGAAAATGAAATTATTATTATTATATACTAAACATAAGTTCGCAACGTTCAATACATTCAGTCAGAAGTAATTTAATATTTTTTAAAAACTAATTCGCTAGTTATACCCAAAACATATTATTCACGTAATTTCGTAGTTTAACTCAGATTCATACCACTGAGCCCAGTCCGCTATAGAAATGTACGATGTTAGGTAACGTGTGTGGTTTATTTATAGAATGCACAACAACGCAAAAAAGCGAATGTACAATACACTTAGTTTCGTAATAAATATAGAAAGACTGCAGATGTGTTAAGTAAACATGTAACGCAAACTTAATACAAAAATTATATTCCAACAATATCATGCGGAATAATTTTGTAAGTTAACTCAGTGGCAAGACACCCTAAAATTTTAAACAAATAATGGTTTTCAAGGATTTCAGAAACGCCAATATATTATTCATTTGCTTTTCCTTTCCGTTATGTTGGAAATCCATTAGTGTAACACAAGCATTATAAACTTTAAATGTCGCTATAAGCAACCATGTTTGAAATTATAGACTGCTAGGTTTGCGAAAGTGCGAGTTCGCCCGAATATAAATCAGGTGTGTTCACGACACAACAGGAAAGCATTAAATTGCAGAACATATTTTTAATACTTGCCGTTTTATTATTAAAATTGCAAAAATAAATTATATAGAACTTCAAAGCTAATTTCTTCGGTGTTTCAACTTCGTCGGTAGGAAAGGGAGTGGGTGAGAGATTTTGGTGAGCACTCAACATTGAAGTCTTTAGCGCTGGTGAAGGGTGACATGAAGTGAGTATGGAGCAGTGCCGGAATGAAAGAGCGGAGGAAGCGGGAGATTCCCGAGAAAACCTGCCGGCACGATCTCCACATGCGAAAATCAGGGGACCGACCCCGCCAGGAATCGAACCCGGATTGCCTTGGTGGGAGGCGAATGGTCTGACCATCCGGCCACCGCGGCTACTGCAGGAAAGGGAAAACAGCAAAGGTAAGTTCATATAAAATGGCAAAGACTCCGAAACATGAATATGGGCACAAATAACAAAAAAGTGAGAATCTGGAATGAGTATTTTTTAGCTGTTTAGCTTAGATGTTTTGCGTACTGTGTCACATACAAACCAAGTAAGTATGGGCCATATAATTTTACGGATCTTTTGTTTGTGAAATTCATAAAAGTATGAAAACGTCTAAGTAGTGCCTGATTCTAACTCTCAACCTCGCACATCGTTCTCTTTAATCCACCTTGGCCATCGTTGTTTAGGTTATATAGTATATCATTCATGTGAATGCCGGGAATTCTTGAGTACGGTCTTAATTCAGGTTGAAAAGAAATGTAATTTATAAAATTTAATTTCAAAGCCAAAATGGCAACTAATAACAGCAGCATAGTCATTTGGTAACTGTAACTATCCCAAACAATTTTAGTTAGTAGGTATACGTCGTGGCCGGTCTATACATGACGTTTTTACTCACAAAATTTTATCGCTACCCAAAAAAGAGGTAGTTAAAATGTATTGCTCGTTTCTCACAGAATAATTATTCGTTAGTAAATAGGTCGTTAATGTGTTGCAGTCGTATTACTATTCCCATTTTCTGTGTTAAAAAAAAACAATTTCGGCTTTAAAACTATCGTCATCATGTAATTTTGTATTCACCGAGGCTGTATGGTTGGTCAGTCTCCACTCCTTACCGATACCAGTGCAACAGGTGGCAAAAGTTAGCCTGTGCCGAACTATAAAACATAGATATTTGTAGACTGCAGTATAATTAACCTTACCATTACAGCAAAGAGTAATTTAATATAGCAGAAATTCCACTTTGCGAAGTGTATACATATTAAAGGGAAGTCACGTAGGTAAACAGTACAGTAGGGAGCAGCATCCCAGCAGTCGGAAGTATTCCAGGAATGTTTATGAGAACTTCCACGCTAAATATTTGTGTAGTGAAGCGAGTGCCAACATGCCCTCCACGTCTCAAGGCCGATGTGAGATAGAGGCGAAAGTTGCGTGACTCCCTACCCCCTCGTCGGTAAATGAACGCCCGGCGGCGACTAATTGCTCTTTCCGTCCCAACGGTGGCAGTGTAATTCCCTTCAAAGGGATATGATTACTTTCTCGTTTCTTTTTTGTTTCTCCATTGACGACATGCCCGAACTTGATCGACAGGCGGGGCTGGGCGGCGTACAAAGGGAACTCGTTAAACGCACGGTCGATGAACGGGTCTTCAAGGTCACATATCCAAACTCCACCACAGCTGTTGTGGCTGAAAGCTCGTTTTTAAAAGCACACAATGCCGGGGTCGGTACTTTGTAATTGCATCTCCTTAAATTTTTCAGCTTGTCCGTTAATATTAGTAACGTTCTCATACCCACATTTATGAGACGGTTTGTACCTTCACCGGGCGATTGCTTTTTAATTATAGAGGTTCTAAACTAGTTACATTGTTAGCTTGCCATTGTCTGTTTCTTGTCGTACGAAATCAGTATTAATTTTCGGTTTCCAGTCATTAACTTCTAACACAACGAGAAATGTATTTTGCTAAACGATGGTCGCATTATGTCCTGGTAATTATTTTTTGTGAGAATACGACTACGGAAAATATTTAAAATATAAATATTTACTGTACAAATAAACTTCACATGGATATAAGTGAAGAGATTTTGGTCAGCACTTACCTTCTAGGTTTATAGCGTTGTAAGATGTTACATTACGTATGGAGCGGCGCCGGAATGAAGGGGCGGTGGAAATGGGAGATCCTCGATAAAACTCGCCGAGTGGAATCGTTCGGCACGATTCCTACATGCGAAGATTCGGGGACAGACCCCGTCAGGAATCGAACCCGGATCGCCTTGGTACGAGGTAAGTGCTGTACTCACTGCACCAACCACGGCCCCCTAAAATTGCATGATTGTACTGTATGGACAGTACAGGGCAGAGAGCATATGATAAGAGTCGTTATATTCGCCGAAGAGGTCCGAATGTAGGCTTCAACTCCCCCCGCCCCTTCCCTAACACCAACGTCAGAACATGCGTCATGAAATATGGAGAGAGATATATCATAACTACTGTGTTTATAACATAATTATAGTTATTACATTCAATTTTTCAATATTATGAATAAAACTATATATTAGTGGCGTACGTTAGTATGTATGTTACATTTCATTTCGTTATTTCGTTTGGATATTATTTTTTTCGTTGTACAGAGTGCAGTGTAAATCGTGGAAAATCTTGCGGGCACAGGTAGTCAGACCTAAATAAAGAATAATGAGTACAGGAACCACGTCTCTATTGTCAATATTATGTGCGTAATGCCATCGTGAAATTTGTGTTAATGTACATGTTAAGTGACTGTGATTCAACAACCACTACAATAGGATCGCTGACCTTCCGGATTCAATTCAGATGCATGACAACGCGTATGCAGAGCATAAAGTGTGAACACCATCCATCCTATGCTTTGGAAACATAGGGGTCACCTGTGTTATTATGCATGTATAATTGTACATGTACGGCTGTAGCTGCTCATTCTAGTGAATAAAGAACCGGAATGATGTAAGGAACAAAAAAGATGTGCTTGTTCGAACATGTTCAGATAAACCGTTTCTGAGATACAGGCACTCAAATGTTGGAGCATTGTGGCGATGCCGTCCAGTAGACGATCCGTGTAGCATGTACATGAAGACATGATTCCGAGGAACACTAACGATGTACAACTGTATTATCGGGAGGTATGCAACACACATGACAACAAGTTTAAGGTGAAAAAAAAGGGGGGGGGGGTACTTGTATATGAGGGGCACAGGCAAGACTTATTTAGTGGTACGTGTAATGCAATAAAAGAAAATTTTTTATTGTTTTAATTTGTTGGATACACAGGAGCTACAGTGTGTACGTATCAGCGCGTAACACGACAGTGATTACATCTTTGTATTTACATTATACGAACCAGCCTTATTTACGCGTTGTAAGTTTCTAAGCAACATGTGTTCTAATCCGCTTTTATCTATCCTAACACAGGCATGTAAATGACGCACAACCGCGGCCTGCACCGCACGCAAGTGATAGTTGGTTACATGCTATACAGCAACATAAAGTCTAGTTATGCATTTCTCGACGCTTTCCACAGTTTCATGGTGCACTAGTTCCGTAAGGAATCCCCACAAGGAGTAGTCTAAGGGATAGAGATCCGGTGACCTTGGTGGCTGGGATACACGTCCATCCCTTCCTATCTACCTCCATGGACAGATACAATCTAATTACTGGTGACCTGCCTCACTGTAATGCGCTGGTGTCCAATCTTGCTGGTACTACGTAATGCGTCGCAGCGCTAGTGAAACATCTTAAGAGCTCCTGCGGTACTCCGCTGAGAAACACTGCTTACCCACCTCATGTGAGTCTGCCAGAAAAGAATTGCGGTCTTATCAACCGGCGTCCCAGGATATTGCACCAAATGTTTATGTCCCGTGATGTCAATGGTGGTGGTGTTGTGCCAATTAAGTACACTTTCTTAGGCAAAATGAGCATCAGTCCACAGGATGTGCCGTCAGCATCCAGTGACTGTACTGTAGACGGTGATGTCAACCCCCTTCAATTACGAGTTGTACGGGACTGTATTGATATTTTTACAGCACATAGTCATGAAAGATGATCTGCGCAAACTCATTTGAGTGCCTGTATCTCATAAACGGTTTGTCTGAGCGTGTTCATACGAGTGCACCTTTCTTGTTCCCTATGTCATTCCGGTTCTTTATTCACTAGGATGGGCAACTACTGGCGTACATGTACAATAATTCATGCATAATAACAGAGGCGATCCCATGTTTCCAACGCATGGTATGGGATGGTGTTAACAGTTTATTCCCTGCATATGTGTCGTATATGAATTGAATTCGGATGGTCAGCGTTCCCTTTGCTGTGGTTGTTGAATTACCATCACTTAACATGTTCATTAACACAAATTTCACGGTGGTATTACGCCCATACTATTGACAATAGAAGCGTGATTCCTATACTTATTATTTTTTATTTAGGTCTGACTACCTGTATCCGCGAGCGTTGCCCCTATTTACATTCCACCCTGTATAAGTTGTCCGTCGGAGGAGAGTAACTTCGGCAATCTTCAGTTAAGGATGTGTTTACCTTATTCCAGCTACGAGATTCTGAAACAAGAGTAGGTTCTACGGTACGGAGCAGTCATAAATGTCATTAAGTGACATCGTGCTACTTGTGTTAATTACAGGATGTGGAAGCCTACCATGTTCGCCTCTCCCGTCTACTCTTAATTCTGGCATTGCTCCACGTTTAACTTATTCGCTCTCATTAGGAGGGGGGGATGGTCAGACCATACACCTTCCACCAAGGCGTTCCAGGTTGGATTCCCGGTGGGATCGGTCTCCGGATTTTCGCGTATGGGACTCGTGCCGGACGATGTCGTTGGTCGGAGAGGTTTTCACGGAGATCTCCCGTTTCGCCCGCCCTTTCATTCCGGTTCTGCTCCTTACTCATCTCATGTCACTTCGGGGTCAATTATTGGATATTTTTAATTCATGGCGTTTCGGGTTCTACCCGCCAATCACTGACGTGTAGATCCGCAGTAACCTTGTTCATATTAGCGCAGCAAAATATAAGACTCGTCTACGCCAAGACATGCTGTCAATAATAATGAAGAAGAGTTGCAGATGTGTACATAAGGTGTTGAAACAGAGTAGCGCTAAAATCTTTTCGCCATATTATAAGTCCCCAGTAATTTTTATTGTTTCACATCGTTAACATCATGTTATTGCGTCCTAACCTTTGTAACAAGCAATGATCTGTCTACTCTTTGATCGAAGGCAAAACCACTGAAGACCATAAGGCAAGAAGGGGGAATGTCATTTTCCAGTACTTTTGTGCTAGAGCCTTTTAAAGGTTTGGCACTGTATACTAGGTTAGTAGTCTTATTGATGCGTCTTGAAACATTTTTGCCACTAATGGTGAACACTGTAGGTAATGAAATAATAGAAATAATATATTTAAACAATAACTGTATTAAATAAAAAAATAGTTTTGTTTCGTAACTACATGTGATACTTCACAAAAAAGAGGAATGTCAAGTACAAAACTTACAAGAAAGAGGAATGTCTCAGAAAACTATACAGTATGTGACATGATTGTTGCAAATAAACCTGTCATGCCGTACTTTACCATACATATTTGTACACAAACACCTCGCATTAAATAGTAATAAAGGAAGTAATCAGTCATCCATACATGACTTAACAAAGTTATCTATTTTGTTTTGCTTCTCCTGTTGGTCTTGCTTTCTTTTGCAGCTTGGGTTGTCTAATGGGGCAGCGTTTAAAGGTATTCCTTCCCTTCAGGGTTACAAAATTGCTTCAGGTGTTGAAGATCTTTAAATTTCTCCAACGATATTGGTATCAAATCTGTCACACAAGTAAAAAAAAAAAAAAAACATTTTACTACATTGAAATAGAACACAAAATATTATATCTGTTTGGTCATACCAAATACAGTACAGAGGAATACCAGATACGGAGCCAGTTTTAGGGAAACATTTTATCATATAGCAGTGCTCCATGAGGCTTTGCAGGGGAACAGGTGGAGTATTGCAGTGTTGGGTTCTAACAGAAGACTATACCGTCCTTTATATATTGTTCTCTACTGTATGTGGTTATACATAATACAAGGAGGCTAAGGTGTTAAAAAACCTATAACTTACCTACACGGAGGTAGTCTGGCATGATGAATTCACCTTTCTGCAGTGACCCTGGGCAATGTGGATTTCTGATGGAAACTATGACGTCTGACTCCCAGTATCCATTGAATGTGTCCCTATGCTGAATAGTTTGAGAATGAAGTTGCTCAAAAACAATCTCTCGGATGGGTCTTGTAGGAAATGTATATTTCTGTCTATACAATTGTGTCAAAAACTGAGACCAGTTTCGTAGTAAAGACTGATCAACCGCAACAACATGGAATGGAAAGGGCTTAGAACGGGCTGATTCAAATGAAGCAATCCAATCTTCAGGTGTTTCTGCAGGGTATTTCTGATTAAGATGTCCCATATTACGGCCACACTCCAAATAAGAGTGTCCCCGTATAGGAAAGGTCACTTTGAATTTTTTCAATCGTTTTGCAACACTTTCCATATAATGTAGAAATCGGAAAATGGTCCAATTTTTGTTCTGTCCAGTACACGAGTCACAGAAAATCTCCAGGGTTTGTACAGCAGGATCCAATATCTGAAAGAGGAAATGATGAATCATTGATGCTACTTACTCAGTAGAGCCACGATTTTATGGCGAAAAGATTTTGCAACATTTGGTTTCGATGCGTCATGTGCACACCTGCAGCTCTGCTACATCGTCTGTGGTTGGATGATTTCACTCTCACTGGCCTTGGCAAATTATAGACGTACACACTCACAATAATCTTATTCTGATTGGTGCAGTCAAATGAGAAACGTGTCTGAACATAGACACGCTGCCAATAACCTTGAAACAGAACTG
>PNEQ01047152.1:0-11938 GCA_003012365.1 Medauroidea extradentata
TCCAAATGCAGCAAAATTAATCATTTTCTTAAAATTTAAAAAATTCATAACTCAGAAACTAACAGTCCAAAAAAATTGTAACTCGGCCAATTTCATCTTTGCGATAGGTCCTACATATTTACAAAATATTGTCAAAATCTAAAACCTTGATTTTAATTTTAATTTTTTAATTGGTTGATTTGACATGGAATGTCCCTATGCTGGCTCCTATTTTTCAAACTTTTTGTTGTTGATTGAATTTTTTACAAACTTTATCTCTTTACTTTTTGTCAATGCCCTCAAAACATTCTGCCAACCTCATTTCAAAGTTATCTTAAGCAGTAAAATTGCTACAAATAAAAATTGACATTGCTATAACAACTTGACATTTCCACGGACAGAAAATGGTTTCAGTTGTGTTTGTGGAAGCATACTAATAATATTTTCCAAAATTGCTATTGTTCTGATCTTACCAGTTTTAGTATGTGTCTGTTACTTGCTTTAAACCACCCCTTTTCCTATTACAATTTGAAATATCTGTGCACTATTTATAATTTATCAATAATCACGAGACATTGACATTACACACTTTTTGAAATAGGAGAGGGATGGCGGTTCAAAAAATACCCCCTACTCTATTCTCAGTGTTATTTATACAGGTTGTCAGAAACTCAACCATAACATTTCGAAATGGGAATCTTTGTGGAAAATTGTAACAATATTGCAACTTGTAGCCCTGGCTCAGCTCTGCCCTTGAAACTAGCATTTAAAATTATTATTTGGTCAAGAATTTGAAAATAGTGTTGAATAAAACTATGGTGTCTTGAGCATTTCTAATGCTGTATATCCAAACTGTACTGATAAAATAGTTTTAAAACATAATATAGAATAGGGGCAACCACCTAATTGCATGCAAATTTTCCATCTTCATTTGACGCGGTCATACCCAAAGTATTTTTCTGTGCGTTGTTAAAGGGTCTGACCACTACCACGAACAAGAGCTTTATTTGTGAAGTAAACAGTTAGATGAACTTAGTACAATGACCGCCTCACACTGCTATTTAAAGGTATGATAAAGAGTTCTACCTACAGTTATGGGGTGGTCACCCGTATTTGTATATAAATATACAGACATAGTTCAACTTAGTTCTTAATTACAGCAAACAATGTTGAAAAAGTGTTTTTGTGTTCTTAATTTTCAATGTATTGTAAAAATACTGATTAAAAATTTAAATTTTGACAGCGAAACCTTCCTTACAGGGAGAGCTAGGCTATAAGTTCCACTCTTATCACCATTTCTTGCAAGGACTTATCTTCGGAAATATTTTGGTTGTGTTTCAGAACTGCCAGTATAGCACCATGTAGAAAAAATTTACAGTTACACTTTTGTATAATTAAAACAATATTATTTTTGTTAAGAGAGTGTGGGACATAAATTAATAATACACATTTGCTTAAATCTATAGGCCCCTACAATTTTAGATGTCAATAAAATTCTAAAAGAAAAGAGCACTAGAAATTAGTTCTTTTTTTAAACTATCAACAATCATTTTACAAGTTTACAAGAGCGATGCACTTATTATAGTAAACTTCAAGTGAGGAAATAATCATTGCACAGCTTTATAACTGGGAACATTGTGGGTAAGGACTCTCTCTGACAGTCGCAGTTGGAGAGAGTGAAGCCGTGTGACATTGCGGGTGCTATATGTACCAGAATGATAACATCACTTCTTGGTACCACACAGTACACATCTGTAACTGCGACTAATGTTTTTGGACAGGTATAATGCATACCTCATGTAGCTCTTTCTGATCCATGCTCGACTGCTGAACTGCCACACCTTTTTGTGCAACAGAAATTGACTTTCAACTTGCTTGACATGTTTTTATTATATGCACATTATTTTTTCAACTGGTGCTTATTCTAAACTATTTATGACACTGTAATTAGTTACTTTTATTATGGTGCAAGAGAAAGAAAATGTAACTCTGGGAAAATATTTGGTCACTCACAAAGTTGCCAAAACATTTAGGCCTACCTAGGAGTATGTTTGTATTCCGCTTTCCCGTATTAAAAATAATATCAACAGATCTCAATAAATATTTTCAGTGTTCATTTATGTAACATGCTATGTCCTGATATCTAATTTTTTAAATGTGGTTTATGGATGTTCATTTTAATTACAGCAGTTCAGTTTTAAACATTTGATAAGACAGCAGTGGTGATTTTTTATAAGCTATGTATTTTTTTTCCCCTGCTCTTAAATAAAAAAAAATTACCAAAAGTAGTTATTCTGGTGTAAGCAAAACAAATGCCAAACAGTATACAATTTGTGCAATTAGTTAAAAATAGGTAAGTCTGGAGTGTAGTACTGCTGTTTATCTCATGATTTACGTGTTTTTGTTTTAGGCTGTACCAGAAAGTACTCAGAGACGCTTCAGTGATCCTGGATTGGGTCCTCCCTCCCATGAAAGTTCAGGGTCGCACAGTAGTTCGTCTTCGACGGCCGGCCTAGTACTCAGCCTGGTGGAGCAGGTGAACTCCCTGCAGGAGAGCAATCGGCAGCTGTTCCGAGAGCTGCACAACACCCGCACCGAGTTGGAGTCCCTCAAGACACGAGCTGCAACTTGGTGTCACCTGCCTGATGGCTACCAGCCTGGCCTTCTCACAGGTATGGAAATACAGTATGTGGAATCTGTGAGCACTTCATTGGGAATTAGAAAGGGTAAGTTCTAACAATGGGGATAGTACCTTGAAAAACAATTTTGTATTTACATAATTCTTCCTAAATATTTTCGCTTCAAATGCAGCCACATAAAGTAACAATCCTGTGCATATTTTAATTGCCAAGTTATTGATCTTTAAAAATGCCATATTTTCAAATGCCGCCGTAAACATCGAAAACTCGTTCTTATTGGCTAACATGCGTAGGATGAAATTGGACAGGTTGTTTTCACTTGCTGCCCGCCCACAAGGCATTATAGTATGTTTTGTAATCTTACATTGACTTAAAAACTGGGTAAATTTAATGGACCCAGTTACAAAAGCTAACTTGTCAAATTTTCTCGTTGTTAGTGCATGTGCCGTTACAGTTGAAGATTTTCTTAGTTAATAACTAAGATTTTCACTTGTACGTACTGACTGAGTTGAGAGGAATGAAGACAGCAAGGTAGTTCTCGGACATAGCAACGTTTCAGTGGTAGGTTTGAATTTTCGTCAATTTAATTCAAATCCTGGAGTGATGATAACTTACTACGAATTAAAGATGGGACAATTCCATTTTTCTTTCAATTCTCGATTCCAGCTAAATTTTTGTCAGTGCATTGATTCTCGATTACCTCAATCCTGAGTTGTAATGAGAAATTAAAATTTTAAATGGTTGCTATTCATTAAATAAATTAAGCTGAACATGATAATGATGTGTGACTTTATTTAAATGATTTGGCTTTCTGTACTTGCTACTCGTAATTGTTCACCACACACACCATAAAATATAGTTAATGCACTTAGCTTTTAGTTTAGTATTATTTTTATCTATTATAGAAAGATATAAACTGGCTGTAAATATAAATTAAGCAGGCTTTTTTTAGTGTTCATATTATCCCGAACCGTTAATACCTGCTGTATAGTATTGGTGACCAGTAGTGACCATATGCTAACGTCAAATTTGAATTTGAAAACATACATTTTATTTTAGATATTATTGAGGAAATGAGGAATTATTGTAAATTGTTTTGCTTGAATAACGAAGTAAACAGAAAACTATTCACATCTATAGTACGTACAAAAGACAGAACTACAAGTACTTACGTGTTGGTACTTGACAGATACACACAAAAATATAGGACATCATATAATCACGTAAGCACGTATCGTGTAGTTTAGCTGCTTAGAGCAGCTTTCTCAGGCGAAGAGACAAGGCAGTTGCAGCTGTGCTACCAAAAACTTAATTTACCAGTTACAGTGTAAACACTGTGACTCTGAATATATTGGCCTCACCACCAACATACTCAGACAGAGAATGAATGGCCACAGAGCAGACACCAGACAAGCTATAGCAGGTAAAGACACCAATCCACAGGAAAAACCAGTTGCTGCCCATGCAGCCCATCATAACAAGGACTTCGACTCATGCTACAGCACTAGAGTGGAGAGGGCCCTGCCACCTACGAGCAATAGCTCTGAACTCATGAGTACATCATCAGATCCAGGCAACCACCAGGTCTCAGTATAAGATAACATCCCCAGTAAGTCAGCTTGCCACAGCCATTTCACTCGCATCTCCTCATAGACCCTTACACATCCTCTTATACACAACACTTTAAAATCTCCTGCCTCTTATCAGTTCAACCACCATCCGCTAGGTGCATCAGCATTGGCAGCCAAACCGCAGTCAGCCATGTCTCTTTGCCCGAGGAAGCTGCTCTAAGTAGCGAAACGTCGCGATACGTGCTTCCGCTATTATGTGTCGTCCTATATTTTTGTGTGTATCTGTCAAGTACCAACACGTAAGTACTAGTGCTTCCATCTTTTGTACATGCTGATAGCCTAGCGGCCTCTTACTTTCAATTATATTTACATCTGTAGTTTTAATTAGTGTAGCAAAAATTACTTCAGTTAAATAGAACGATAGTTTAAAAATGTAGTGAAATTTTTTACAGAAGAAAAAGATAAGATCTATTATCCTGTCAGATGAAGCTGTAGAATAGGTGGCTGAAGTAATATGTAGAAGTGATAAGACAGTGCGTAACATTGCCAGACAGTGTGAGGAAGCAGAAAAATATGTGACACCAAGTAAATGTTTGCTTTAAAATAAGCTTGAAGTGTACCATGTGATCCTGAACATGTTTGGAATATTCTGAAACGCGAAAAGAAATTCCCACTCTGCATACCCTCATCATTGCTGTTAGAGAAAATACAAGTAAATATACTATGTTCTGGGATTTAAATGTACAAAATGTAACAATGTTAGAACACACATTAAGTTAAATGGTGTTACATGGCAAGCTGTTTTATTGATATGCTCTGAGGTAAAATGAAAATGGACCTGTACACCAGTAGTTTAAACATATGAAACACGGGTTCATACACATTACACTGTTAAGAAATGGTGGCCTTTTTCGTTCCAAGTGCAGTGGTGAACCAAATGGTAGGCAGAAGGCTATTGTAGTAAAATTGATGTAAATGAAGGTGCAGAATGAAACTCAGTTTCTATGTCCCAGAATTCTCTCCCTGAGACTATCACAGTGAAATGAATTGTAATTGGTTATAGAAGCAACAGATTAATTTTGAGCTGTTACGTAGATGCAATGCAATCGTTGGCAATGCAGTTCATCACACTTTGCGAGCACACAATACTGTTTTACTATGTGGAGAGTGGATCTACTGGCATAATATATTGTAAACATATATTTATTTATATATATAGCAACATTTGTGGTGCCTGTTCCACAGTATTTACCCTGTTTTCATCTGTTTCAATTTGTTTTTTCCTAACCTCACCTTCACAGTGTACAACTTTTTGCTTTAAATCCTTGCAGATAACATTACACTTTTCTCTCATCTCTTCCCTAGATTCAGCAAATCTTTTATCCTGTTCTGCCCGAAAATTTGAAAACTGATCCTTAATTAATTCTAATATTAGCGTAACTTCAGTTTTGTTTCCCTCATTTGACCTATGAACCTGACTGCTTGATTCTTTGTTCTCATCTCATCATTCCTACACTCTACATTCTCTGCAGAAAAACCCTTAAAACTTGTTTCCCCGTCAGACATCTTGACTACAGAATTTTCAAATTTGAGGGTAAACAATTAGCAAAAATTAAAAATAAAAATTCTTCACCCTCTGCCACAATAAAATCTAAAGTAATGTAAAATTTCCAACGACATATCAAAACTATTAACACAATTCGCACCAAAAATTAAATTTTTACTTTCAGGAAAATTTTGAATTTCACACCACTTTTCACTTTGCACCATTACATGTCAAATATAATTCTATTGTTACCATCACGAAGTACACAAAAGGTTTTTAATTTTGTTTTCCAACGAATTTAATTTTCACTATGAATTTAACCAGTTACTTTTTATATATCTTCAAAATACTAAAAGTCAGACACATCCTTGACAAATGATTATTTAAACTTGTGGTTTCCCGGTGTATTGCTCCCTCGATGTTCTCAGCATCAGATCCACTTCTCACGGGCCGTTGTTTTTCCTGTACCGATAGCTGTCTCCCACAAGCTGACCAAAATCCCTCAGGAAGTGGAAAACCTTTGTTGTCCAGGTATCGGTAACACGTTGGGCTGCCAAATTGTACCGTTTCCTCTCTCTCAGCCACCCCATGATGGGCGAACAAATTGTAATGTTACCGTCTCGTACAAATACCTGAGCCTCACTTGGGCAGACAAATTGTAGCACACCAGTACACCTAGACCAGTGCACTAGCACGACGATCACCCAGCCAAAAAGGCAGGGATGAAAACTGGAACATTTCTCTTCATCTGTAGTCAAGTACTCCGGAATTTACTGGCAGGACATTTGTAGGTTACGTCGCCTTGTAGACCAAATTTAGAACTTTTATAGAAATTAGCCAATTCAGAGAAGTTAGTCACAAAATTATAAACTCAACTATGATCCAAGACTGCTGGTTTATTAGATTTTTAGTTTACATTGGCACAAAATACACTGTTTGTCTTAACACGGTGGATCCGGTTCACAGAAATCTACAAGCAGAAACGCAGCGAGACTGAATCTAACAATTAAATTAGATAAGAAATCGGCACACTGTGAATATACACACGCTGCGAAGAAGAATTAGTAGCCATCCAGGCTCTCAGCACCTAGCGGCCTACGTGCACGGGCAGAAACGAATTTTATAGAGTTAAAGCTGGTCCGAAAAAAAAGGTTAAAGAGAAAAGACCGCGGTGCTACCCATGCATGTTAAATTTCATCTCCTGAACTTCACTTCATAAGATTCTTTGGGCCGCAGCCCCGCGCATGTCCGTTCAGGATTGCGTCACGACGTATTCTACAACATGGCGGAGGCGAAACATTCCAGAACGAAGGGCGAAGGGGCGCCACACGCCGTGCGCTCATTGGCTTGTTCTCGGTGGTGTGACCTTCGTCATTCGTTCTATTATCTAGAACCCTCTAAGGCAGAATCATAAAGAACCCTCTAAGGCACAATCATAAACTACGCATTAAAACAACAAACGGCGCAAAAACTCCAGTGGAAAAAACTGGAACATAAAAAGAAAAACAATGCTATTGCCTCCTACCAAGGCCACCTGGCCTTAACAAACAAACATTACGCCCTATCTAGATCATTCAGGACTAAATAACTGCGTCTCTACTGTCCCCCTCTGGAACCGAATCCACTAAAATAAAATTACAATTTTAAACATATTCGAAAATTACAATCACATAAGATATTAATTCACCAAATAAAAACCGTTGTCCTGCAATGCTACAACCTGATCAAGAGAGAGGTAGCTAGGGAATACCAAAAGGAATAAATCACAGACTTCGAACACAGTGAATAGGATTTTAAAAGATGGAGATTTCTGCGATTAGCTGCTTACCTCTGTGACCTCAATCCAATGGAATATGTTTAAAATATAGTAAAAGAATTTACTACATTGTCAAATTCTCTGAAACAACAGACACACTACTGTTTTAGTTAAGTTGGGCTGGATGGCTGATCAGGGTTGGGTCCTTAATGGTTGGTTTGGTTGGTTGTGTTTGTTTTTGGGCTTTCTTTTTATAGTTTGCTAGATTTTGGTCTGATTTTATTTACGTTTGGTTTCCCTTTTCTTTGAGGATGTCTGTAGGCCGAGGTTTCTTTTGCTTCTCCGTGTCAGTTGTGCTTTAGTCTTGGTGTATTCACCATTCTGGTCAAATGGGGGTATGTTGGGTAGTTATCTTGGGGCATCTTGAGTCGCTCCTTCAGTCGGGTCTACCCCTCTAATGGCCGTGGAGGGGCGGCCTTGATGGGAGGGGAGGAAAATAAGGGGGATAGTTTTTGCGTGGTAGAAGGAGGGGCAAGCGGGGCTCATTCTGGCAAGGCGAGTGGAATGAGGAGGTAACTGGTAAGGTGGATGATCTGTGTGTGGTGATCCGACGAAGTAGCGGTGCCGTTGGTATTTGACTGAGGAAGATTCTTCGTTCTTTCTGAAGGGGTGATCGCCCGATTGCTCTTGGGCTTAACAAGAGGTTTGGATGGCCCATTCGCAGCCAAGGTATGTGGCTGGCGACTAGTGGTTGCCGAGAATTTGATGAGTTGGTGAGTCGTCTCGATTTTCGCCTTTTCCGTGTGTAGGGAGTGTGGCTCTTTGGGTGAGGATCTCTGTCAGATTACATGGTTTTGAAGAAGTCGGGGAATCGCGATTCGTGAAACTTCCGAGTCATTTGGAAAATGCCGATTGCGACATCATCGGAGACTATAAAAACTTTGTCCAATTCGGTCGGAAACCAAAATTGGGTGCACAGAGCTGGTTCGAGATTGGGGAGGTGAGGTGTATGCTTTTCGGGAATTTCGGAACAGAGGGTGCTGAATCTGAAAGACTTTGAGTCGTCTATATAGGAAGGTAATGTGTCTAACCCCTGTGGATTAGTGCCGTATGTTAGGGTAGTGTTCGACTATGGTAAAAAAAGAGTACAGTGTGTAAGGGCTTTGCACTTGCATGGGCAAGTTATATAATGTATTATTTATGTATACTATGACAGGAAGCTGAGAAGATTACTGTGTGTGTGACGTCCTTTTTGGTATGTTGTAGGGTAGAAGCTCTTAGGTCAAACCTGTAAAATTGACACTTAGTGAAAAATCTATGTTTGGATTTGTGCCTCTGAAAATTAACTGAATTGTGCAGAGAGAGGAATTGATGTAAATTATTATTGAATATAGTGCTTTAACTCCAAGAGAGTATGTGTCGTTTTCTCACTGATCTATTGCTTTTCTGTTGTGGTTGCCCTGAGCGTAGGTCATGGCAGATGTTTCTTGCCTTTTGGTGTGTTTTGCTCTTAGGAGCATTATGGCGGGAACTTGACCGATGCTGGGTAGTTGAGTACTGGGCGCCTCTCGCCTTGGTAGTTGGTTCAAAGTAACCACCCGGTGATTGGAATTAAGCATTTCAGCATGTACAAAACATTGGGAGAGAATATTGGCTTTGTAACACACTAACTGAGCAGGAGATAAAAGTATCATTGTATATGTTGAGCTGGAAAATAATTACAAAGGTATTGATCAGTAGACCCACGACACTGCTGCTGCTTCAGAACCAGTGAGTAGCATGAAGAAACAGCAGACGAGACAACTGATGTAGCTGATAACTTCTTGTAGAATTATATTTTAATATATTATGGAAAGGTACACCTGTCCATGTACGTTTAATTATTATCTTTGTATTATTCTGTAATGGTATCACAGTCAGAACAGTATGTAATGTGTTTGTCCAGCAGCCTAAAGGTAATACTACATGTGCTTCAAGTTTACATGCCTTTCCCTCTTTGCCTCCATGAACCAGTGGAATTCATGCCCGTATCTAGTTGTCAAAATGTAAACAGCAAACTATATCCTAATTGGTAAAACTCGTCAAACAAGTTGTACAAATACGTACATATGTTTTTAAAATAAATACATAGTGGTAAAATAAACTGCTACCATTGAAAATATTTTTCTAAATATGAGCACACATTATTGTAAGCTTTTGAGTTAATTACATTTAAGAAATGATACTCTAGTTGTATAATTCTGTTGTAACTCTCATAGGCTATGCCATGATTTTTCTGCTTGCCACATATCTGTATGCAATGTCACTAAAGAGTTGGGTCACTTATTAATTAAGGTAAGAAAATTGAGATGGATAGAGGTACAAGCTGTTTACGGTAAAGTGATCACTTTTGAAACTGTAGTTACTGTTTTCTTTTCAGCTAATTTGTGTCACTATGCCAAATGTTAATATGAACATAGCAGTGTAAGTAAAAACACTGTTCATATTTCAGCATACTTCCAAGGTTAATGTCTTAAGGGTGCCGCATACCTACTCATTAGAGGCTCAAAAATAACAAAGACTAACGCCAGCACCACATTAGCGGTTTTTTCACCGCTTGGCGACATGCCGCCCGCTGGCTGCCGCTGAGTCCCTTCACATGGGCGGTGGACATACACGCCGCGCCGCCAGATTCTGATTGTTTGTCAAGTGTATCTCATGAGTGCAACATGGATGAATACGAAAATACGAAATACTTCACAGACCTCCGAACGTGTCTAATAATTTGGTAATTGACATCACGTAAGTGTGCATTGTTGTGTACATTTCATCCACAAAAGGGACGGATACAGATTTGAAGAGACCCTGACTATAACAGGTTTTGTAGACGTGCCACCAACTGTTGTCGTTAATGTTCGCATAAGAATAAATGTACATTATTTACGAGACGGGTTGGCTGACTACTTCGTTACTATGGGAGCTGATGCGTGGCAAAATAGAATGGTGTAAATAAATACTTGCACTGTTCTGTAGTAGTAAGTTTTATCACTGCCAGAAATTATTTGTCATTCTTGAATAGCTGACATTATTTTTTGCAGTAATTCATATTTTAATACAACACTCAATTTCGTATGCTGTACCCTAGAATGTTCTTAATTTTTGTCAGGAATTGTTTGTTTTTCTTTAACTACGCACGGAAATTTTTTTTCCAGCAATATTCGTCACACAGGATCAAATTGAGTAACCATTAACTTGTTTCATTGTTGTCGGAAATTAATATTTTGTATTAATGGCATGTGCTTTTTTAGCGCTGCATATGTATGCCTACATTAACTTAATCGAAATGTAAACAGTCCAAACACACGATATAATATTTTGTAAATACATATGTTAAATTTTTGCTGAAATTATTTGTGTTAGTTGAACAATGTGTCAACTGGTTTTGCAATTATATGTATTCGAAACCAATAGTATGGTATAAATAATTCCTTGAGAATGTGAAATTAAATAAACTTCTCTATAATTACATTTGTAAATTGAAATAGAGGTACAACCACTCGAAACTATAATAAATAAAGGTTAATTAGTTACCAAGAAGCCTTCGTTTACCAGGCGGCAGTGATTCATAATCATTATACAAAACGTCACAGACTTCATTCCACGCTGCATTTTTTTTTGTTTCTGTCATTGTGTACCTTACTTGTCACATCCCACAATATTTCTTGAATATGTACTTCAGCAATATATATTTCGGCATCAATCTGCACAATTTCTTCCTGATTTTTATAGTCGGGTTGATGCGACGGACGCCTCGTCAGACATTTTGCTGTGTTCGATGTCAAAAATCACACTGGACTGGCCTGAGCTAAGTGGTTTCTCACCATCCATGTGAACACTACCATTGACATCAATGTATCTCAGTTCCAATCGGGCGGCGCTCACGCCGCGCAGTGGGTTGAGGTGCAGGCAGCGAATCTTGACCCGCCGTGCAGCATTTTTGCCGCGTGGCGTGTACACTGCCCTGTGTAAATGCTGCCATATACCACAATGCATCTTGGCGGCTCGGCAGAAAACCACTCGTGTGGTGCGGGCCATAAGGGAGACCTTGAAGCGTACATAAAATGCTGCTTTGCCTCAATGATCCAAGCACTGAACTAGCGTTGCAAGCTTCTCACTGAACCATTTTTGTTATGGGATATTAAGCTGTGACCATATCATTTTATTGGTGGAAAGTTCATTGCAGGTTCCAATCTTGAGTTTCACGTACATCCAGTTAACACATTCTTAAGCACGGCAGTCTGAAGAGGCAGTTTTTAGCTATGTTGGAGGCAGGGATGGCAAAAATCGTGTTTTTTTTTTTAAAAATACATTTAAACAGTTTTTTTAGTTTTAAACAGTTTTTTTTGTTTAAAACATAAACATCAGTGATGGCCTCCACTGGCCTTGTTTCGTACAGCCACAACAGCAC